>CABFVX010011331.1:0-11041 GCA_902151425.1 Timema shepardi | reverse complement strand
CTTAGCCTACAAGAACTACAACAGCGAACAATACTATTGTAGGGATCCTAAATTTAATTGAATTTATTGGAGCGGGTAGTATGAATCTATGCGATACATCCATTAACGTCCGTAGAGGGCGTGGTCCCATTGGAACATTATACATCGTAATGTTACACCCTGTCTCTCCCACATGTTTTACATTTGAGCTAACAAACCTAATTAGAAACATTTGATCAGAAACTTCAAAGAATTTCCTCATTTAGTTAAATTCTCTTGTAGTGCCTGTAATGAGAGAAGACATTAGGCAAAAAACCTTCTCTCGATGGACTAGGTCGAGATTATATTGTTATCGGACAGAGTCAGGAAACTGGAACTTGGGAAGTGAAAGTTTGTGAAGACTATCCTCGGTCACTTGGTCTTAAGAGCAGGGAGTCGAACCAAATTTTAATCGGTACTAGCTACAGTTATCTAAACAATCATTTTAATGGTTCCGTTTGGAGCACAATAAAGGTTCGGTTTCTTTTCTGTTCTTGAGTGTGTTCCGGTACATTAATTAAAAGAAAAATTAGCACAGCGCCTTTCTATCCGTTCGGGCTACAATAATGTACTACTTTCGATAGTGGTTTGTCAATGAATGGGAATGGTTATATTTTTATATTTAGAGAAAGTGTATCAGAATTTGCGTGGGAGGAGAGAGGAAAACCACTTTGGAAATAACACTCTAGATCAAAAGTATTGTTAGATTAGAAAAATATGTTTAAACGTATCTTAATAACAATAGGGCATCCTTTTAAAATGCATCTTGATCGTTCACCGTTAATAAAATAGTCAAAAAAAATTCCATTTGGGTTTTCTTTAACACACCCCATTAATAATATTATTTAAACTACCTACTAGCAACAAAAATAATCACCTCTGTTCTGCTCTGTACACAAGGAACACATTCACTGATATACTTCCTAATTTAATTTGAGTTAAAGAATTCAAAGTTGGCATTTTGCCACCCTTCATCGATATTTTACCTCTAATACAAACTGTTTAACCTACCACCTGATTATCAGTTTTCCATTCCAGGAAGTACTAAATACAATAGGCTTACCCTTGCTTGTCCAAAATAGATGATTTCTTGATTTCAGTATTTAAACTTGATATCTGCTGCTTATCAAAGCTAAATACATCTTCTTAAACCTATAGCTTAAACATTAAAGTGAGAAAACAGTGAACAATATGACAGCTATGACATTTCTCTGGAATCTAAACACATTAGTGTGTGTTGATAAATGCTCGATGACTACTTTCTAATCAACTTATAAAAGAGGTTTTAATCAAAGTAGTAAAATCAAATCTATTAAGCCCTTTCAGAACTTACTGAAAAAGGGGAAATCACAACATCTCAAAATTAAATTAAGCTACTGAAAGAAAAAGAATGTGTGCAACTTATCAAAATTAAATACATTTCTGTAAAACTAGGAGCTTTAAAATACTTTAAGAAGCTAACATTATTTGAGGGCTCCAATTCCGGTTCTACATAATAGTGCTTTTATGGTTCTGATTCCTTAAAAATAACTGTTAATTTTTGTTATCGGTTCCAATAACTGTTCCGGTTCCACTACCGGCTTACGAGCTAGATAAAAAAAGAGATGTATCGTGACCTGTCACTACATTTTTTTCAATAGTTATCAAATAAACCATGTGCATGTTTGTGAGTTCTTCCACTTCCCGCTAACATGTTAGCCTTATGTGTAAACACGTGTTTAATCATCATCGATCAATCCATGTAAAGGAGTGTAATACATAAAATATGTAAAATAATGGTTGCATGAGAAAACATATATAAATATATAAATCCAATGTTATGTGCACCCCCATTCATAACCTAAATACCACTATCTAAATTACAGGAAAAACTGACAGCTATGAATAAATAGTCACTAACAGTTTTGCAACAATCAAAATTGATTGTTCTTTTGTTCTTTGTGTTATAAAGAAGAAAGCTCATAATAAAAAGATGTACTTGCTACTAAAATGATTAGACATCTAAACATAGGCTAGGCCTATACAAATTGTTACGTGTAATTTATTTTAACAAAATTTAGCCCAATGTACCAAGGACCTTTTTGGTGGAAGCCATGTAATATGTCTGAATTGTGTGTTCTAAAGAATAAAACAATAATCACAATAAGAATAAACATTTTAGTAGAAATGAGGATCATAACTAGAATTCAAGTCAAAAGTGAATGTACATTGTAATAAAGGCATGTTTAAATTTAATTCATACTAATCTATAAGGACAGATAACTAATATTTTGATAAATAAGAATTGAATACTAACTGAATTAGAGGAGAATATCAAGTTTTAGAAAGCTTATTATCTAAATTTCTAATAATTTGATTCACCACAAACAAATAGTTTGATGTAAGCTCTCTAAAATAAAATAAAACTCTTACCTATCAGTAGCAAGGTGTCTCTAAACTATTTATTTTCAAGATTAATCTCTTATCCAAGTTTTCGCTCAGCCCTGAAAAGGGCAGGCTAGTGGCCAGTGTGGAAGGGCTAAGATGACCTCCTCTGTGCAGTGTGGGAGGATCTGTAGTGTTGTAGTGGTGTCCCGAAGACAGACTCCGACTGCGAGGTATTGTTTCGCAGCCGGTCCCGATTTACGCCCTACTGTGGTTCGTTGGCACCGTTAGGTATCCCCACAGAAATTAGCTCCGGCAGTCTGCCCCGAGTTTTAGTCTAGTGTTTTATGAGTTATCCAAGTTTATCTTATCTTAATCTTATTTATATTACTATACACACACTTCGTAAACAGCTTCTAATGAGATTGTATGAAGAAATAATGTTCATACTGCTATGTCCTTAAAGCTGGCCCCACGTTTGGACGCCAATTGATATGTCCATATAGCTTGCCCCACATTTGGCCGTCAATTGTTATGTCCCTACTTTTGCACGCCAATTGATACCTCCTCATAGATGGTTCCACGTTTGGACGACAATTACGTATTATTTTTTACGATAAATGCCCTACGTTTGGAAGTCATTTATTACATAACGGGACTTTTACTTATTTAATTGTCCTGTGGTGGGGCGAAACTTATTACGCGTATGCTGTAACGGCGCCTTTCATAACATTTCGACCTGTTTATTTTACTTATGTAACTACCCTTCGTTGCGTGATCTTGGGTAGTGCACATTAAAATGGCTATCGTGTCATTTTATGATATGTATAGTCTACTTTTAATTAATACATTGAATGGTATATTTATCTATAACTACAAATTTAATTTATTAACACATGAAAGCTCGGTTAGTTAGGAGTCATAATAATGAAAGATTAGGCAAAGCTGGATTGAATAAGTGTCATAATTAATAGAAACTATTTGTGTTATTTCAATGATATCATAAATACTATGTTTACTTTGTGTTTAATATAGTCTTCATGGATACTTGAGATACCTACAACGAGTTAAATCGTTTAAAGTTAAATGTAGGTAGGTACTTAAAATACAACTAATTGTGGACATCATAGACGGTTTTTACGCTTTCGTAGCAGACTATGAAAATTATATTTGGTGTCCAAAAAGTTTTAAAACGGCCGAAAGATATCTGTCACTTGGGTAAGTGGAATTTTTTCTTATTTGATTTAAAAGTTTTTTTTTTTCTTCTTTTTGGGTTCTAATCTATTTTACATGTTATAATGTTTGGAATAATGTACAGCTGATATCAATCTTTTTGATATTTTAATAATGAGATACCCTAAAATGAGACATTTAAGGCGTCCTAGACATGGAACATGCATTTAGATCAATATGTTCAATTGGTCGGGGTTGATCCTGTAACTCCTCTCCTTAAATATGGCCCTGAAATGAATAAAATATAGAACAACTGTACAATGTTAAATAAANGTTCAAATGGTCGGGGTTGATCCTGTAACTCCTCTCCTTAAATATGGCCCTGAAATGAATAAAATATAGAACAACTGTACAATGTTAAATAAAATAAGCGTAAATGTGACGTATAAAATATAAGATTATTTTGTCTTGTAAGGTTTTTGCATTAAAAACACCTTTCAAAATAAAGATCTATTAGAGCCCCATAGCCATGCATATATATCCTAAAGAACATAATAATAACTTTACCTTTATTTCTTCCTTGATGTAAGGAAAACTTAAATGGCCTAATCCAGAGTTGGGAAACAACAACTCGGCCCTCTTGTTATCTTCTTCAATATCTTCACACTTCATGGTTCACGGTTTAACACTCAATAAGTGAAAGTGCGATTTCAAAACTAAATCCAACTAAAATATGAACTAAATCCAGAAAAACTTACTACAAGTACAATATGACTACATATTTTTTATGAACTTAGAGCCCCATAGCCATGCATAAATATCCTAAAGAACATAAATAATAACTTTACCTTTATTTCTTCCTTGATGTAAGGAATATTTAAGTGGCCTAATCCAGAGTTGGGAAACAACTTGGCCCTCTTGTTATCTTCTTTAATATCTTCACACTCCATGGTTCACGGTTTAACACTCAATAAGTGAAAGTGCGATTTCAAAACTAAATCCAACTAAAATCTGAACTAAATCCAGAAAAACTTACTACAAGAACAATATGACTACATATTTTTTATATACTTTTTTTTACTTATTAGTGCAATTTCCTTTAGTTGTACAAGTAATAGGAATATTATCAATCCTAATAATATATAATTACTAGTTTACTCGTTTTAATTCGAAAGAGGTATCATTTAAATAATTGAAACTAAACTAAATCCCACTTTTCGTCCAGTATTTACAAGTAGCTACACAATAATAACTTACTGTAATAAGTCACAGATCAGTTAAAATACGTTTCTTGCGTTAGAATGGTGTGGAACCTTTTCACTTAGAGCGCATTCTTTCTGTGTTTATGACTCCTGAGGCTTAATAGTCATCTATTTACTGAAATTATTATTACTATTATTTATATTATTATTGATAATAGTAATAAATCGTGTTAAGTTGTTGCGTGAGGGAAATAACACTGTTTTGTTGGAGAAATAACTGTAATAATATAATAAAAAATAAGAGTATTTAAAAATTGTTTTTTAAAATATTAACTTAAAAACAATCAATCTCAGATTTCAAAGACTCGAATAATATATATATATATGATTATTCCCCCAGAATATAAGACTATATATGAAATAATATATTTTTATTTTTAATATCACTACAGTTTATCAATGAACCATTCTTTAGTATCTCAAATAGCTGTGGGTACATGATCAAAAGGGAATGTATCTACCAATGTAAAGTAGCCTCAAAGTAATTTTCATGGGAAAGTGAAAGTTGTCATGTTTTAATTTTTTTTTGTAATGTCAAACAGTGCCTAGATATAAATCTTAATCAAAATCGTTATAATGGATTTTAAGAAAATATATATTCTTTCTCTTTTATATCCTTAGTAAACCACCCTTAATTTTAAGGTTACATGTCTAGTTACAAAAGATAATCCTTGGAGTATCCTCATAAAAACCCTAGATACAATATTTTACCGCAATCAGTAAAATGTTTTCGGGTATAGGCTGAAATATAGACAGAGACAGTCGGCATTGCGAAAACATTTTTTGTTTCAGGCGCTCATGAAATGTTGACTTTTTTAAATAAAAAACTCAAGATCGATGTTTTGACTATCATAATATTTCTCTCTCCTAGGGACTGAGAGAAAGTAAGAATAAACCATTGTCACGACTCTACTGGATTCACTCTCAGTTTCATTATAATTCATTATCGAGCCTTATGTTTACTCCACTAACACTTGGCTCCTATCTTTTATATGCGATACTGTGTGGAGTGTCGCCCCTTAGTATAAGACTTTCACACTGTCATTTTTTTTTTATGGGAATTGCTTAATGGAAGACTCCTCGACTAATACAAACAAATTTAAGATGGTGTGGATCAATGAGATTTCGATATTTAAATTGGCTTGAATGCCATTGGATGTTTCCTTCATGCCACCCACTCCATTGATATTTTTTGAATCCCCTCAAAAAATCACACTTCTCATTCACTCTTCACGTTTGCTTATATCATTCTTGCATTCTGCTGTATCCCTTTATTGAGGAAATACTATATTTTCGTATTCAGACAAACTACCCTAAATCCTACTCATCAGGATAAAATCTAAAATCCCCTACGATGTTATTAGCTAGATGGTAAGACTGATTGATGCCTTAGTGCTCTCATGCAACAATACATTATTCAAATAATAATTTATAGCTTTGTTTATATGATCACATTTTACACACAAATAATTAGAATGTGATTAGTTGTAATTTGTATGCTATCATTTGTGGTGAGCTATTCTTTTTATTCATTAGTTATCACATTTGAGTTAAAACCATTGCTGTCTAACTGTAAAATGTAAACTGCATTTCAAAATTTAAATATTACGCGCGCTATTTCGCAACTACACTAACGCCAATTGGCTTCCATGTCTGAATACTGAAACTAAAGAGTAGGCAGACCCATATCATATATTTTAGAATATGGGTGGGGCTAAAGCGAAATGGCGAAGCTCAAATATTCGAGCTCTTCCTCGGCATTGGAAGTGCACATCTTTTTTTTTTACTCTGTTCTGGAGCCGACCTGGTCTATAAGCGGTTAATGCCCATGTACCGGCAGAAACATAGCGGCTATGTTTCCAAAAATCCCTCGCCAAGAGTATAATTGCTATATATTGCTTAGATACGCTATACCCAGTGTGTAATGATCTTGAAAAATGAGAATGTAATTACAAAAGCGAAATAAAAAATTAGTTTACTTAACTTACTCTTTAATTCATAAATACAGCTAAACATAAGAAAAAACGTTATAGTGAAAATTGAATTACACCAGATTATTATATTGTGTCATTCGTTGCAATTGACTTTGTTGAAATTAAGGAAAAACAAAAAATGTTTGCTTTTTTTTATATAGCCTTAAAATAATAACCAACATTTAGCAGTCGATCAGGAAAAGTGATAGAAAAACACTAAATTTTGAACTAAATAAGATGAACCAGCTGAAAAAAAATGTTATGAAAACATATAAGGAAATATTTGGAATAATACACCATTTAAAATTATCCTTATTTTTAAAATTTTTCTGTTCTTAGTAATTTGTTGCAATTTATGTGTCACTTTAGATCTTTTTCAAAAATATAAAGTACACTCTCGAAATAGAAGCGAAACTGTTTTTAACCATCAATTGTTCCTAAACATATAATTTTAGTTTATATATTCTGAAAATTGAGAAATGACACCTGGGCACGGGAATTGAACCCAGAACCATAACCACTGAGCTAACCAGGAATCATCCCGTGCCCAGGTGTCATTCTCCAATCATATTATAAGTAGAGTCTATTATGGACTTGCGTAAATCGTCGGTTACAAATGTGTGATTTATTAAGATCACGGTGACCTGGCGGTATAGGGGTAATGTGTCGAACTTCTGTGCTGGTGGCCGGGGTTCAATCCTCGGTCGCGGCAAAGAATCATCCGATTACCAAATACTTCCTTCACCTCTGACAAGACATTTTTTAAATGTGGGGAATGCCAGGACTCCACCATGGTTCGGATTCCACATTAAAATGTAGGTCCTTCATTTCATTTCACAATCACCCTACCATTACACAGTAGCGTAAGTTCGTATAACCCGAACGGGTAGTAAGACGCGATGCTAATAATAATAATAATTAAGATCACGAGCTATCAGCTAATATAATAGCTTTGGCTATTTAATTCTTAAATATACCATCTCTTACAATTTTAATAATTGTACAAGTGGCAGCAATAAGCCAACTAATGAGTCAAAGGTGGTCAAAGAGGTTTATTTTTGTATAACTAGAAAAATATATTTTATTTTTAGAACCTGAACAGGTCACAAGACGGAAACAATTATTGATGATGAGTATTAAGATAGTAAAACTAAAAGTAAAAAATCGATAATCTAACACAATATGTAGATAAATTGTTAGTATTTACATTGGACAAAGTGACCTGATGGTCTACGGCAAAGGTGTCAGACTAATTTACTGGAGGTCTGGGGAACAATTTTCGGTCCCAGAACAGATTTATCTGAATTGCCAAACCCTTCATTCACTTCTGATAAGAAGTGTAATTATCACAACTTAGAAGTGTGTGGAATGAAAGGCCTCACCCGTGGTTCGGATCCCACGTTAAACTGTAGGTCATCCATTTCCTCTCACAATCACCCTACCATCACAAATTAGCGTAAGTGCGCACAACCGTAACGGGTATTATGTCGCGATGCAAACAATAATATAAATAATAAATCAATAACAATAATATAAATAATAGTAATATATTAGAAAAAGCTATTATAACTACTTTAACTAATATGCAGTTTACTTTATTTACAGATTTGTTATTTACATTGGTTAGTTTTTTGCGATTGGTTATACTACTTTCTTCTAGTATTATTGGTTATTTCTAACTATCACTAACTAATATGCAATTTATTTCAATTACATTAATATGTTTGACCCAATATGATAAAATTCAGTTTTGATTTAAATAGTTGGCATTTTGTTAGTGTGTCTAAATTTTGTTTTCATCGTAACTATAAAATGCAATGGTCAATTTTAACAAAATTGTGTAACGTAATCCTTTTAAAATTAAATATTCAGAATTCATGATGTTTAATATCTAAATACTTAGATAATATCGATCATCTTTTAATACAATTATTGATACAGATACACACTATATATTTGTTTTGTGTATAACTTCGAACTTAAAATTTATGGTTTATGAAAACCCAAAATATGTTTTGTTGGGTATAAATGGGCAACGAGCAAGATCTAAGATATATGAATGGTGTTTCATACAAGTGATATTATAAAAATAAAATATCTCGCGGGTAGAAACACATAATTGCCAAAATGAAACGTATCATCCCATGATTACGTACTTTTAAATAAATACATAAATTTGGCTGATCTATAGGATTATTGGTGGACTTGTAAAAAGGCCTGGCCCTGAGAGTGAAGAGCCAGGAAAACAGTGGTCCTGAGTAATATGTCTTTAAAGATCCTTCTTTCTTTTAAAACACTTGCCACAAACATCACATTTTTTAATGTTTGTCACTATGTGTAAGGAGATGAGCAATAAGATTATCCTTCCTTCAGAAACACTTCCCAAAATCGTTACAGTTGTAAGGTCTTAAGCTACTATGAGTAAGTAGATGGTTTTTAAGATAGGACTTGATTTTGAAACCTTTGCAACAAAATTCACATATGTAGCTTGGATGTGCAATATGAGTAAGGAGATGACTACTAAGTTGACTCATAGTACAAAAACCTGTCCCACAAACATCACATCTGTGAGTTCTTTGTCCACTATGAATATTGAAATGAATATTTAGATAGCTCTTAAATTTGAAACCTTTACCACATACATCACATTTATGATGTCTTTGATCACTATGAGTGTGTATATGATTCTTAAAAATGACCATCTTGAAACTTTTACCACAAACATCACATTTATGAGGACTTTGTTCATTGTGAGTGAGAAAATGATTCTTAAAGATGCCCTTACTTGTGAAACTTTTACCACAAATCTCACATTTGTGATTTCTTTGTTAATTATGAGTGACGATATGAGCCTTAAAACTGCCCTTCAACTTGAAACTTTTACCACAAAAATCACTTTTATGGAGTCTTTGTTGACTGTGACTGAGAATATGATAAATAAAACTGCCCTTTATATTGTAACTTTTTCCACAAACATCACATAGGAGAGGAGAGGTCTTTGCTCACGGTGAGTCAGGAGATGATCACTAAGACTGCCTTTTCTATTGAAACTTTTACAACAAACATTACATTTATGAGGTCTTTGCTCACTGTGAGTCAGGAGATGATTCTTAAGAATGCCGATTCTATTGAAACTTTTACCACAAACATCACATTTATGAGGTCTTGGCTCACTGTGAGTCAGGAGATGATTATTAAGGATATCCTTTCTATTGAAACTTTGACCACAAAGATTACATTTATGAGGTATTTGCTCACTGTGAGTTAGGAGATGAGTCTTAAGAATGTACTTTCTATTGAAACTTTTACCACAAACATCACATTTATGAGGTCTTTGCTCACTGTGAGTCAGGAGATGATTCTTAAGAATGCCCTTTCTATTGAAACTTTTACCACAAACATCGCATTTATGAGGTCTTTGCTCACTGTGAATCAGGAGATGATCCTTAAGAATGTACTTTTTAGTGAAACTTTTACCACAAACATCACATTTATGAGGTCTTTGCTCACTGTGAATCAGGAGATGAGTCTTAAGAATGTCCTTTCTTTTGAAACTTTTACCACAAACATCACATTTATGAGGTCTTTGCTCACTGTGAGTGAGGATATGCTCACTGTGAGTGAGAATATGATCACTAAGTTTGCATTTTCTATTGAAACTTTTACCACAAAGATCACATTTATGAGGTCTTTGCTCACTGTGAGTCAGGAGATGATCCTTAAGAATGTCCTTTTTTGTGAAACTTTTACCACAAACATCGCATTTGTAAGGTCTTTGTTCCCTGTTAGTGATACTTTTTTTAGTAAATGACTTGTTATAATCATCACAATTGTATTTTTCACAATCCATTTGAGAAAGATTAGGATTTATGTCCAAAAAAGTTGAGTTCTTTAATTGGTTATCCTTTACTTGGAATCCTAAATTTTTATTCTTTTCATCCGTGATGTGACTAAATTCCAATGTTTTATTTTCAGTATCATCAATATTAAAACTTTCATTAAAACACAGTTCTTCCTTAAAACCAATTTCTTCACGCAAACCACTGGATGATGCATGGGAGGTTATCTCTTGTTTTATAATCGAATGAACTATGGCTCTATTGGTAGTTTCAAGATTAAGTTGAGTTGTATAACAATCTGGTTCAGTCTGTGAACAATATGAAATCATAATTTATCAATAAAAAATTATAAAACCTTTTAAAGATGAATTTTAATTGTATTAGTGAGTAGTAAATATTTTGTAGAAAATAC
>CABFVX010011329.1:0-11045 GCA_902151425.1 Timema shepardi | reverse complement strand
ATTTCATCTCACAATCACCCTACCATTACACATTAGCGTAAGTGGGTACAACCCGAACGGGTAGTAAGACGTGGTGCTAATAATAATAATAATCTAATATATTTAGCAAGAGTGATGAAGAAGAATAGTAGAAAAATTCAATAGCAAACAAAAAATTGAGGCATTTGAGACTTATTATGAAGATACACCAGCCAAGTTCTTGAAAAACACTGTACACCTTTATAACAATACGAGGACATGTTGCGGGTCTGAATTGCAGCAGTGCTGATTCAGAATCGATTCAGCCCCGCAACAAAGACGTGCAACATTGAGTCCTGGTGTAGACTAAGCTTTAGGTTAAAGTGCTTACCTCAGGACCCAATGTTTGTGGGTTCAAACCCAGCCGAGGTTGACGGACTTTTACTAAGTGATAAATATCTGTAGCACTAATTCCTTCAAAGGGGAAGTAAAGCAGTCAGTCTCATGTCAATTATGGGGTGTAAAATAACCCTGGAGGGTATGTGAACATACCTTTCTGACAACATTGTAGGCCTTTTAGCACTCGCTCAAAAAAATTCAATATGGAAGAAAAGGGTAGCCCCCACACTTTCGTAATTTCCATAGTACATGAGATTTCTACCAGATGGCGCAGACAGCACTATCCAGCCCAAGGGCTGGATGGATAGAAATCACATCAAATCAATCTTCGGGTTGTTGACGTAAGAAGAAGATATATTAGTTCTCACTGATAAATATTTGACCCCAAAAGGGATGAGTCTAATGGGAAGTGTGGGAGGTTACACAATGACGAGTTACATAATCTGTACTCATCAAAATACATTGTTAGGATAATCAAGTCTAGTAGATTACGGTGGGAAGGACATGCAGCATAAATGGGAGATTCTAGAATCGTGTTTAGGGTACTGACTGACAAAATCAATGGGAAGAGAGCATTGAGAAGCCCTAGATGTAGACAAGAGAATAACATTAGAATGGACATGAAAGAGATAGGGTGTAATGAAGTGGCCTAGATAGAACTAGATCAAGATAGAGATAGGTGGAAGACTTTTGTAAATACGGCAATGAACTTTCGAGTTCCTAATGCCATAGATTAAGTAGGATAATTATTCTTCTCACCAAATACAACACTCACTGATTTTTGTTTGTAGTCAAAACAAATTTAAAAATGGCTTAAGGGCTATTTAATTTCTTCTCCTTCCATTTTAAAAATACTTTAAAACTAATTGTCTTTAGAATAATTTTCATAGTACTTATCTACAATACTCCAAATGTCTTCAGAGTCTAAAATAAAACTAAATATAATTTTTAGAAAGGTAAAGTTATAGTGTTTGCATTGTGTAGACACTAGCATTTGTAAAAATAAAGTTTTGATTGTCTAACATCACTTATAATATAAAGACAAATAATATTTACCATAGATCTATATGAGTAAAAAGCTATGTGATTTGTATCTGATTTAAATGACTTTTTTAAAACTTTTGGACTTGGTTTTATGTATATATTTTTTTTAAATGATTTTTATGCGTATAGTACTTTCCAATAAAGGTTTTTTTCAAGTGCTAATCCATTCCCATTGGATTTTTAATTTGTTTGTTTCAAATCATTAAAAAGGAACATTAAGCTATTCCTTGATAAGTGCATTTGTGTTTGTTTTAATTCCACTATGTATACCATTTAAAATTAAATGATTTAATTATATAATACAAACAAATTAATGTTGTACTAATTTGTTTATTATTATTTTCTTAACTACAGTTGGAAACTCAATTAAATCATATTTATTTCAGCCGATTAAAAAAAACCTGAAATTCAACATAATAAACAATATGATTAAGTAAATATAGATATAATCCTTTTTTCTATCAATCAAGGCAAGAGGAAAGATTTATAAGTTTTCATTTTTACTCCCATGTCCAAACCTACCCTTTATAAATATTAACTGTTAACAAGCAATGTTCTTACCCTTTGTCTGACAGCATTGAACTGTCCAAGCATTATCATGACATACACAATAATCAAAGTGAATCCTGCAAACAATACTGCTAGGTTATTCTTTAGCACTTCATGGAGAAAATCAAAGTAGCTGAAATTTGATAAATACAACGTTATCATATTTTACATATACTACTACTTATTAGTTAAATTTATTACAAGCAACTTACACAAGGTGTTTAGAAACATAAGAGGATATTTTAAGAAAATTCACCAGAATTATCTTGTATATAAAATAGGACATTATATTGTAAAGAAACCAGTCCTCATGAATTATACAAAATATTTCTACACAGTCAATATTTCTTATTTTACTAATAAATAAAATATGTTACTAAGAATTTGTACTCCACCCACTACTTGTACTACATGAAGATTACATTCAAATCAAAGTCAGTCGGAGATGGGCATTCATTATTTGAAGCAAAATCCCTCGACAAGCTAAATAAATTAAATAAATGCTCATAACATCAGAAATAAAAATAAGTGTTATAATGAAATATGTAGGTCTATATGTTTAAATATATTGCCTGCCAATAGAGGTATATGTGTTTATATATTTAT
Source organism: Timema shepardi (assembly GCA_902151425.1). Classification (NCBI taxonomy): domain Eukaryota; kingdom Metazoa; phylum Arthropoda; class Insecta; order Phasmatodea; family Timematidae; genus Timema; species Timema shepardi. The sequence continues at coordinate 8,489 of CABFVX010011329.1, read as the reverse complement.
TTCATCACCCACATATCATTACTAACATTGCATAATATATTTTGCTATTTATATGAAAATTGGGTAGAATTACCGTTTAAAAATATTTGGTATGGTGCTATTTATAATTGAAATCCATCAATATGCAGACAAAGTAGTTACACTTTCAGAATTATATTTTTAAATTGAAAATTACATTTTATAAGAAAATATTTGATCTCAGCAATATTTTATACATGATATGGTTTTAAAAATAAGTATTATTTTATGCAGTGTTGGTATTAAAAATATACTTGAAAATAAATTTTACTCAAGTTTAACAGGGCCACCCAGATAAAAAAAAAGTTGTCAGTGACTGCAGCTACCAAATTGACAATAGTGAATCGCTGATGCCCACTTATAAAGTAGGGGTCATTCATGTATATTTTGTGCCAAATTAGATGTATATTCTGCCAGTAAAATAATGTACTAATGGACTTCAATAAATGTACATTATTCTTCTTCTGACTAATATTTAAAATATATATTACAAAAATAAAAAATGTTATTCTGAAATAGTATTTTTACAAAATGCAACAACTTCTCCAAACTCTCAACTATGTTTATTTTTCAATATTAAGGTGTCAAACTTCTGTGCATTACAACTTGTGAATGTGTGAAATGCCAGGCCTCCACCGTGGTTCGGATCCCACGTTAAACTGTAGGTCCTCCATTTCATCTCGCAATCACCCTACCATTACACATTAGCATAAGTGTGTACAACCCGAACGGGTAGCAAGACGCGGTGGTGATAATAACAATAATAATTAATAAATAATAATAATAATGTTTCAATATCCTTCATTCACCGGTATTCATTGCACTTTCATCTGTCAAGTTACTCATTCTCTAATATACCATTTGTTGAAAACAAAAATGCCAGTCTTCAAGGCTGCAACGCCAAGCGATTTATTACCATTTCTATGAACTAGTTTATGAAATTGCTACCGACTTCGTGGTGCTATATTGCTGATACTTCTGTGACTAATTGAACTCCTCAGACAGGTTTTCAGTCTTCAAAGTGTACTAAACGATTGTTCTGCAGAACAAGAAGTTGCTGGAAGCATCAATGTGATTTTGATTGATGTTTATACATATGAGATATAGTCCTTACGGTCACTGCTTCCCAGCAGTTCACTCAAACTCACTGTTTCTATGTTTGATTTCACTTGCCAAATCTGATCCCATGAATAAGCCTCTTCTTTGAAATTGTCAAGCAGTTGCGGCTCGTGTGTAGGCACTGCGGAACTGCAGCACCCCCTATTTCCACTTGATATTATCGATAACATTTGATATAATGAGTCCTTTTTTCTTTAATTCTTTCTTTATTTTTGTAGTACAATATATATTCTTTAAACTTAATATCAGTTCTTCAGTAGCCATCCCCCAGTTTATGAAAAAGATACAAAAATCTTTGTATGGAACTTTGCGCTTCACAGTGCCAGCAACGGGGTGTTTGACTTATGCACATGCGTACAAAGAAAGGGGTGGGAAGGAATGCGGGACTGCCAGGTAGAGAGAGCACTGTTGCTCTCGCAGTGCCAGCTCTGGCGTGTTGGTGGAAGGAAGTGTTTTTTTTACTCGGTGTATTTTGTGCTTAAAAACCGTTTACCATATTCTTGAATGTGATAAAGTGTAGAAGAGTGTAGAATTAAATTACTATTCTGCTTCCAGCTCTTATATTTTATTCTTTTTTTTTTCGGTTATTTTATTTAACAGACAGACTAAATGCGCTTGCAGTACTTTCAATGGAGAAAAATTTCCTCAATTGTCATCCAGATATCAAGGAGAAAATTAATGAACCTTTTNTCATTTTTAATGAATAGATCAAGCTTGAACTGTAACAATTTAAGTTAAAGTAAGTAAAAAAAGGTTATTTTTTGTTGAGTCTTTATCAAGTTCCTTAATAAATTTTCTTTTTATACATGTTTTTTTCCTTTTACACAATTTTAAAACAAAGGCTAAAAATTTCTGGAGCAGCACCCCCACTAATTTTAGCTACGAGCCGCCACTGTTGTCAAGTACACTTCCATAAATAGTCATGATATTTTCAACAGCCTTTCCAAAGTCTTCACAGTTTAGATTTTTCATTTTATTTGGGTGCAAGTAAAAAAATGAGAAGCATTTTATTTTCTCATCTGAAAATCTTTCGTGCACACATGTAATTATTGAATACATATACGGAATGAATTATGCTGGTCTGAAATAATATATTTCAATGTTTATGGGGAAGTTAGCACGGTTAGTTTAATGTACAGTTCTTCTTGGATGTTTTGATCATGTTTGCTGATATTTTACTATTTTTGAATATTTTTGTTTTAAAACCTCATCTACATTTTCCCTGTCTTGCTGCAATAAAAATAAAAAGTTCCTACCTGTGTGTTAATCAATGGAAACACCCTGTAATATAATGGTAATTGGTGCAAATTTTGCTGAATAGTTTGCCATAATTTTTCTAATGACTATTGATGTCTGAATGGTGACAGCACAAAAAAGCTTGTGTGCTCATTGCCGCACTTTGCTATTAAAATGCCTGGCACCTATGTGTTTCTCAATCCATCGTGCGGTAGGTCTGGGCGAAACAATCAGCTTTCATATTCAATGCATTGCATTAATTCATCAACAAATATCTACAAACATCCTTAACACTCCCAAGTTGACTATAGCTTAGACAAACATTTCTTAACTATGGGAAAAATATGAAAATATCACAAATCTCACTGGCTGCATTTGCAGTTATTGGCAGTCCCCTGCAGGTGGCCCTGAAGTTTAATATTTTAATGAAGCTAACATTTATGTTGTTAATGTTAATTAATTTAAGATGTTTTTCAACAAATATTAAATAAAAAAATAATACACTATGATTACAATAACATAATATAATATATTAATAAATTATTAAGAATTATATTTTGACACATTGCTTCATAAATAAGTTTGCTTAAAATCATTGCTTATCACTGAAAACTAGCTGTAGTACCTACTCATTCATCAAGGCGATGACAGAACATTATTCTTATGAATACCTTGTCATATAATTTTAAAGAATTCCAATAAACACAGTAAAAAATATTTTTAAACAGTATTTGAACTTTTTTTAGATATATTTATTGAATAGGTACTGTACTCCACTATAAATACCAGATAAAGAATTATGCCACCCAACCTGGGTTGAATATAATACAAAATTAGGGCCACTTAATACTACAAGTGCATAAATGACTAACCTTCTTGATGAAACAGCATATACCTTCATTCCTTTAGGCAAAGTTCTGTTGGAAAACAAAGTTTGGTGAATGAATTCCAACTCCCAGTCTAGTGATGCAAGTACCGTCTATTAAACAATATTGGGAAATTATATTAAGAATGAGGCCTTGGACATGTGACTCACAACCAGAACTAATGGCTTGTTTCACTAAATTTGCGAAAGCCTTAATATAATTATATATAGAGTATTCTCTTTGGTATATTTGAAACTTTGAACAAATATTTTGTGAGGTATGTTAAATAAACTTTTTAAGCTCAGGTATAAATTATTTATTTTAATGTTTAGTGTGATATAATGCTGACTAGTTGTTGATATACCGGTATTTGTAAACATAGAGGTAAACACTTAACAATAATTACATAGATGATAAAATATTTATTGTTAATAGAGGAACCTTGAAATAACTACATAAATTCAAATGATCAAAAATGTCCTCATTGATTTGTGATTTTAATCTGCAAAAATATTGGGCCGTCCCTATTACATATATTTTTAAGCACATTTTAATCCAGGTGCTAAGGTCTGAAACAAGTTATTTGTCACAATGTTTTATTGATTCTCATTTCTTTTAACATTTGGCTTGGTTAATCTGTTATTTTAAACAATTTAAGTAATGAGTATTTTTTTCAGATGTACCGGCATACATAATATTATAAATATTTTAATCAACTAATAAATTTATGGCCTTTTTTGCATAGTTTAACTTAAAGAGTAAAGTATAAGGCTTATAACATTGTACCGATAATGATGTTAAACCACAAGAGACATTCCAGGTAATTCACATCAAAAACTATAAATAGAAACAATCCCCATTTAATATTGGTAATTAGGCCATAAGATCAAAACCATCCAAACATATAAGTGCACTTAATAAATTTTGTTTTGAAAAGAATAGATGTGCTCCTTTCTTTGTAATCTAATAAAAAAATATTTTTTTAGTATTGGTTTATCTATGAATAAAAAATCAATAAAACAATGGGCACTTAAGCTTTTAATATACAAAGTAAAATAAACTACATGCATACATACATTTCACACATACATAACCAACCAGACCATTCCCTTACGTGGTAGGCAATAAATTGTGCATATAGCCCAAAAGACCACTCTATACTCAATCCATCCTCACTAACTTTTTCCACACGTCCCTATCATTGCATACTACCTTTGCTTCCACAACATCCATACACATAATCTTAAAACACTTAATGTTTTTCTTTTTCACATATTCGTCTACAATGTTTCGCTTTTTAACTCATTAATTTACAACATTTAGCCACGTCATACATGGCCTAACCCTTCCTTTTGATCCACACACTCTACCTTCATATATTTGCTTCTTTACTCGATTCACACTCATCCTCTCAACATGTCCAAATCAACTTAAAACCCAGCTTTCACATTAGCATATTGGATTCTCTTTCAAACCACACTCCTTCAGCACCTATTAATGACTGACATTCACTTATACTAACATTTTGCCATTTATATTGAGCTGACAATCATTTCCTGATCTGTATCTATCAAAAACTATCACCTTAGTTTTGGATACATTTATTTAAATAATTTAAGGTATACCATTTTAATATGTGAATGTATTATTAAATTCTAACTGTGCTCATTAACATTCAATTTAAAAATGATCGTGCTGGTGATAATGCTGGTTATTAAAATAATAGTAACTTAAGACCACCTAAATCTAGCAGCATAATAATAATAATAATATATTTATAAAATAGTACCACTGGTTTTAATAAATGTTTTACTTAAAAAAAAGTTCTAGCTAGGCAGTATACCATTTTAAAGATATACAATATATTACCGGTTTATAAGGATTACAGGTAAATTGTCAATTATTTGCAAAATATTGAAAGGGGTTGGTTACAGTTAGCAACCAAATTATTTCTTTGCATTTCAATTGCTTTTTTGGGGGTAGGGAGTGCAGGATATCATGATGGCCAAAATTTTTGTAAATAGTATGTAAATGGATTTTGGAAGAAGATCCAAATAAGTTATTCTAAGTTAATAGTTGGTTTTCTCTACTTATAAATTCTATTTCAGTGTTATGTTTTAACAAAAGAAAATTAAAGAGTATGTTTTAATATTTAGCTTATTATTTTCAATCTTTCTAATTACTGATGGTCATCAATATACAAGCTTTTTCGATAGCAAACACACCAAATATTGTACACAGAAATATTTTAATATTCTATGGAAGTTTTTCAAGTAATATTGGTATAGGCTATTCAAGTAATGATTATTATTATTATTGTTATTATTATTATTATTATTATTACTATTATTAAAATAATAATATTACATCATTATTATAAGAGTTATAATAATTATTATTATTATTATTATTTTACAATGTTATGATCATCCCAATTGTAATACCAATGTCAAATAATATATATATATATATATATACATATATATGAAAAATGTTTATTTTATTTCTATTGTGATTGTTTTTGTTATTTTAATTGTGGATATTGCTATTATATGATTACTTTTTATTATTGTTATTAACATTGTTATTGTTTTTTGGAAGCCTTGGTATTGTAATTAATGTTTATAATAAAGGTTTTTTTTCAATAGTGCTTTTGTTATTTTTGTAAGTAATATTTAGTTGTTATTATCCTTGCTAATTGTTTTGATCAATTTATTTATAATTTTTATTGAAATTTATTTATTGGAGTTGTTTATGCTGCTGTTGTTCCTGTTGTCAAGTTAGTGTTATTGTTATAAGCTTATTCTATTTATAGAACTCCAACAAAGGTCACTATCACCAGTTTATCTAGAGTACTAAAAATTAAATACAATTTATTTTCTTATCAAGTCCTACTAGTATCCACTCTGGTTTAGCTTACCTTCTTTAACATCCAATTGAGAATGGTGGCCTTGGCTCCTTTCACTCGACCCTCAAGGTCATATTCCAGGTGGGACAAAAGTGGTTTCACTTCATCTAAAACATTTTTCTGAGTGCTGTAATAAATAAAAACATAATAATTAAACACATTGGCATAACTAGAACATTCAAATAAGTAGTTGGAGCACAGATACAATAGGTCAACATATTTTTTCTATTGAAAAGGGGGACTATTGCAGCCCAATATAACAATTTACCAAATAAAACTATTGAAAGTAAGAAATTTACTTATATGATCTTGATTTATGAAGGGTTTTGGCTTGTTAACTCCGTATTGTACATTTATACAACACTCGACCACTTGACCTCATCGAATGCAGTCAGGGTTTGACAATAGGATAAATCTGTGCTAGACCAAGGATTGAACCCCAGGCAATGTCCTCAATATCTATTCTTGTCTCAACTCGTCTTGTCGGGCCGTCATACTGTCGCCAGGGAAAACCCATTGCCACATTGCCACATTGCCACACACTGATCTAGTGCACGATCAATCCTTGTCTCGACTCGTCTTGTTGAGCCGCCAAGCTGACGCCAGGGTTGCGATGCCGTCATAGGGAAAACCCCCGTTGCCCGGGGCAATGACCTCAATATCTATTATTGTCTCAACTCGTCTTGTTGGACCGCCAAACTGTTGCCAGGGAAAAACCAGGTTGCCGAGGTCACGATCTATTCTTGTCCTGACTTGTCTTGTCGACCCGACAGACTGGCGCCAGGGTTGCAACATAACACGTAATGATTACGTCATCGGAAAACCCCAAAGGGTTGCAACACATACCGCTAAGGAGTGGAAGTGAAAGGAGGTCTCAAGGATTAACACAAATCATAGAGAAATTATAAGTATCAATTTTCCCCACTAGATGCCACAGAATGAAATTTATTAAGAAATGAATATAAGTTTGATATATCATAATAATTTACTTGTAAATAGTGAAATATTGAAGGATTCAGACAATAACGCATGTGTTACCCGTATACTATTTACCATATTTATTGATTTTATTTCTAGGTGTATCATTTGGAGGTGAAATAATTGTGCACACACACATCATGTTACTCACAGATAAATAGTGTTTATAATTCGATATAAGGGCTTTAACAGTTTTCGCGCTTAGTGAAGGATTTTGTCAAATTCTCGTCTTTCCTTGTGTGAAATTTGCCTTCCACGTCTAGAGAGGCGGTAGTGAAAATAATTTTCAAGTCAACATCATTATGATTTTATCTATTTATTCTCATAGAACACGCTCTATTGTTAATATTTTATCTGTTGATTTTCATTTAACCTGCTCGATTAAAATGGTCTTCCTATGTAAGAACTGTTCAAAATCTTTTACCAAGCTTACCAACCTGGCGCGTCATATGCGTTTACAACACGGGAGTGCACTTAAAAAGTGTGATGAGTGTGGCCAAGTTTTTAGTCGGAGTGACAGCTTACAGCGACATGTTTCCTCACATAGTCGTGAGGTGAAGTCATTCGAGTGTGATAAATTCAGTCAAATATTTTCACTGCAGGATAATCTATCACAACACAAGCAAAAGAACTGTACTGCAACTTCACTGGGGGATGCTGCCAACGTTACGAAGTCAATAGAACAGGAATCTATTGAGAATCTCGATAATGATGAAGATTACGACCCCTGTAGTTTTTGAGAAGCTTTGAATGGTACAGTAAAAATAATCAAGCTCTCTCCCTCGAAAGACTCGATATTTTTAGTCTTTACTAAGGAAATTAAAAGGAAGATGGAATAAATGCCTATCCAACAACTCAATGTAATGGGTAATCTTAAATGGTATACATCTGCCTATGTAGAGTACTCTCGTGTTGGTGAGGAGGGGGATGAAATGAAGCAGCTTCTTCTTTCCACCACAAAGGAAGTGGTTGGTCTGAGGACCCTGTAAAATACCTAGAGCTTAAACTAGATAAATATGTTCCTTTGGCTGCTTCCAGCTATATTCCATTACCAGAAGAGTTGAGAAATAAACATGCCTTAATTAATATAAGAAATGCTGACAGTAAATGTTTTCTTTGGTCTGTGCTAGCATTTCTATACCCAGCTGACCAGCACGCTTATCGAGTGAGTAAGTATATATCGCTGGAAAGTAAACTAAATATGGATGGTATTGAATACCCTGTGCAAATACCAAAAATAAGTTTGAAAAACAAAATAATATATATATTAATGTGTATGGCTACCAAGGGGAAATATTCCCTTTAAGAATAACTAAGGTCAGTCGTGACAATCACGTGGATTTATTGTTTCTTTCCAATGTGGA
>CABFVX010011328.1:0-11051 GCA_902151425.1 Timema shepardi | reverse complement strand
GGTTGCGCCTGTGGCTTCTGCTACGCCGCTAGCCGAGGGGAAATGACGTCAAGAGTCTTATGGCATCGTAGGACACTAGGAGAGGCGCCTCGACGCTAGCGTCCTTTCCTTGTCACCACAGTGTGTCGCCCCCACTCGCGTCGGTCAGCTAGAAAACTGAAGCCTCCTACAGCTCCCCCCGCGTCTTTACACTGACAGGCGGGGCGGGCAAGAGTGGTACAAGTCCTCGCGCCGCCTTGTATACAGGGTGTGCAATGTCACTAGACTTGACCTGATTGGATTAGGGATCTTGCTTTGAACAGCCATGACCTTTTGTCATTACAAATCTGTAGAAGTTTGTTTATGCTTATATTAACTCGTTTATTTTTAGAAAATGCCTATATATATAAAATCACTCCTTTCCCTTAAGGGGTAGACAAGAAACTGTACGTATGGCTGGAAAAACAACAACTCTGTACTTAATCCATCCTCATTAACTTTCTCCACACGTCCCTGTCCTTGAATACTCCCTTCGTTGCAACAACATTCAACCACCGAGCAATACATACTTTTTTTGCATTCACTTGGTCAAATTCTTACATATCACGTCTTACATAGCCTACTCCTTCTTTTTGATCCACACACTCTACCTTCATATATTTCCTTCGTCATTCGATCCACACTCATCCTCTCAACATCTCCAAACCAACGTAAGACGCTTCTTTCACATTGACCTGTTGTATTCCCTTTCAAACCTCACTCCTTCAGCACCCATTCATCACTGACTGTCCATACGAGTTTTTACACACACATTTCTTATATATCTCATTCTAACCACATTTACCTCGATCTTGTGTTTTTCCTGACAAACTGATCCTCCACATCCATAAAACTACGTTGGTGCTAACATACCGCCATCTTTGCCATCTTCAATACTTTGCAATAGTTCACATATATCCAACTATTCTCCGAGATGCATTCACTCGTCTCTCGAAATATGTGTAATGTGTGTGTGTGTGTGTGTGTGTGTAGGATTTATAAAATATTTTAACTATTGTGTACATATTGTTTTAAAATTGTACACTTTTACAGAATGATTGCCTCGGTTAACTTTAAATCCCGAAGTTGTAAGGCCTAGGGCAAAGGCGTCTCTTGAGCTCCTTTGCCCTTCCTAATCCTTAAAAACATAAATAATAATTAGTGTATTTGCGCATAACCCTAACATGTAAGACGTGGTGCTAAAAAGAGAGTTTTGTTGCCTATTCTTGATCGTATGTTGTGATTCAACCTCTTACTAATCGGCTAAAAAAGTCGGGCGTGCCAACCGTGCAACTAACAATATTTTTTCTCCCCCCACGTAGTAGATATAGATAATGTTTGATTTGTGCCTGTGTTTTACGAAACTGGTATGCAAGGGTGTGAGGGTTCGATTACCCGTCATTAGACATGATTACACCCTTTCCCCCCCTCTTCCTCCCGAGAGGGGTCGGTGTCTCCAAGGCCCCCCCGCGGGGTCTCGTCTCAACTCTCCCCCCAACTCTGTGTCTATATATTACACAACCTTGTCTGAATGAGTTCATACAATTCAGAGTTCAGTTCCGAGAATCTTTGACTCGAGACGGAGGTGTTTGTAACGTTTTAGGGTTTATTATTATTATTATTATTATTATTATTATTATTAGGTGTTATGTCTTAAGACAGGTTCATTCCTTTTGGCAATGAACTTAATCCTTCCTCCTCCTTAGCTTACATAATTCCCTTCTCTCCTTCAAGTCATCCAATATTAGAATCCTCCTCCTTCCTAATCTCCTCTTTCCCTCAACCTTTCCTTCTATGACTTCGTTCCTTCCTAAGGAGGTGTCCGATCCAGTTTTCTTGGCTCCGAAGAATCACATCCAACATGGTTCTCTTCTCACCCACTCTTCTTAGGACTTAATTTAGGGTTTGATGATAAAGATCGTAACCATTTAATTTACCTCTTACCCTCTTAATGTTATCTACAGTAGCCCCATGGCTTCTTTGGTGCTGACTGACAGCTTTGAAAAGTTGCCAGACAAAATTATGTATCCTTACTCCGAACCATATGATCTGCAAAAACATGTATTCAGCAGATATCACTTCTGACAGTCAAAATGTAGGTACATACCTAAATGTTGACTGTCAGAAGTCAACTGTGAGCAGTCAGTCAGCACCAAAGAAGCCACGGGGCTACTGTAGAGCCGGCTGATCCCACTCGAGCATAAAACAATCTTAAAATTAAGATAAGGTGTTGTATCTCTCTTTGCACTTCTAGTTCAGCCACTGCTACTTTACTTGGGGGGTGAATTTTATAAACAAGAGTTTCATTTTAATTCCTCCTATCCTCTCTCCGTGTTAATATATGTTTATTTATTATAAACTACCCTTCCTTATTCCCTTCATAACTTTTTAATGTTAGTTTTAACGTTTGTTTTAAACGCACCTGTAAACATCAATAACAAGTGTGTGTTACCGCAGCATAGGGATGTAGTTTAAGTTGCCTACTTGAAACGGCTCAAGGGGTTACTATGTGTGGCCTTGAAGCGTTCCTCCTGGGAAATTCTCTCACTCGGCTGCGGGGGTGACATTTACAACCCCCGCCTCACCTTGCCACCGATTGTAACTAGGATTACATCCTCCCCCCTTCCCCGCCCACCTGTTGTAATCCCTCCAGATGCTGGAGTTGGGAAATCATCCCTATGATGGATTAACGACGTTGTCTCTTTGGAGATTTCGAAGCTATCATGCGAAGCGAGCTGTATTTTTACTTGACTCATCTAAACGTTATAAACACTAACGCACTTTAGAGGCCAACTCGCTTTGCTCGTCGGGGGCCCCGCCCCCCTCAAACCCCCGGTCAGTTTTCTTTGCAAATGGATGTAAACTAATGTAATTCCAGAGCCGTTTTTTTTTACAAGCTATAAGCTATAAGTTAGCCAAATTTCAAGTTCCTAGCTCATCTGGAAGTGGGTAAAAATTAATGTCGGTGAGTGAGTCAGCCGTGTGGCTTTATAGTGGTATAAAGTATGAGAGGGAGGGAAGAAAATGGGCTGTTCACCCTGAGAGGGCTCTTGAGTTTACAGTCTCTTTAATATTTGCTCCTTGAAAACATTGGCTTGCCTTTAAAATATTACTTTCTAATTGTTTCTTATTGTAGACAAATATTTTCCACGCACAATCTCTATCCTGGCAGGGAGATTCCTCCGGACCATTTTAGTGTGACCAATCCAAATAGCTTGAGTTGTAGATTTCAAAAATATACACTTTTGTATAAAAAAAACCTTTGTGACACTGTGAGACTATTTCAAGATTTATTTAAGAACTTGAGGTTTGTTTCAACGTCATATCTTTAAAACTCGCCAAATAAAACGTAAATGTATTAGCTTGGGAAATCCTAGGTTGACCTGTCGCGTTGCCACAAATAGGCATACATGGCTTAGTAACGACTTGGTCAGCACCCTCATGAGTGGATAGAAAACCACCCTTCAGTCCACTGTCGGGATTCGAGCCCCGACCTAGTTTTGTCAATAGTAACCTTGGCCATAACGAGTCTAATTTATTGGATCACGTGGCCACAGGTTAGGTTGGCCTCTAATTTTCGGTTTGTGAGCCACCACACATGTCCGGTTTGAGCGCATGAATATTGCGTCTGACCACGAGTATTACCTTGACCAACGAAATTTGGGTCACCGATTTAACTCCCGGAGGATTATGTTCATTTTATTTTAAATTAAATTCACCCTTCTCAATCTATAACTTTTTGGGTTTGGAAAGCTTAAGGTGGGGATATAGAGAAGCCCAGAAATGGTCGGTATTTTTGCAGTTTTTATAGCAAAATACTTGTTGGCCAAAATAAATCAAATATTGGTTCAACACAAACACAAGAGTTTCATTTTCTTCACGTGGTGATATCAACAGTTGTTGAATATCTGCCATGAGACTAGCGGCATTAGATGAGAAACTTTTTAACTGAACAGAAAAAGTGTTTCATTAAATTCCAGAACATCCTCGACAGATATTCAACAACTGTTGATATCACCACGCGAAGAACATTAAACTCTAGGTTTCAACTGGAGAAGTATTTTATTTATATTGACTTAAAAAGTTTTCTATAAAAACTGCAAAAAAAAACATTAATTTTTTCGCATCCCCTAAATTCTCACCTTAAGTTGCATCGAGCCTAAAAAAATAACACGCCCATATTTAAAATTCTACGTGTGTTCATCTCCTTAGTCTTCTGTAGCTTAGTGGAGTTATCGAGGAGTTAACACCTATGTATATTATTTTATAATTCCTAGAAACCGATGTGTGTGGAGCGTTTTGTTGAGGGCGTCATGTGCACGTGACGTGGCATAATGAACTTTCACGGCACGGCGCGGGTCTTTCTTCAAGCGGAACAATGGTCTCGCGGAGTTCCTCTAACGTCTCCCCTCGATTTGGGTGCTCGAATTATGGACGCACACGCGACGTGGTCTTAAGACGGAGGTGACCCAGTTAGGGTGTATTTCCTCCGGCCTCCGATCACGCCAGTGTGTTGATTTCTGGAAATGGATGCTCGTCCCTATTCGGTCTAATGCTGCATTCATCCTCTCACCGTGGTAATTTGGCGTTATAATAATTATAGGGAACTATTTTCCGGTTGTTGGTGCTCTTGGAAAGGCGCATTATCTCTTCTTGTGGGACTCTTACACTATCTTTGCCAGTATTCAGTATATTGGCTTCAAGAATATCTCTTCGCTGCTAGTATTCATTTGATTCAGAAATATTTATTTACTATTGGCATTAAATGGATTCAAAAAAATATGTATTCATTCACTCGTATTTAATCCAAATATTATTCGCCTCACAAACATTCCAAGACATAATTAACTAAGGGGCATTTCCTAATTGAAACATTTTAAACACAGTTTACCAGTTGTAATAGTAGTAGATTTGTAATTTGACCAGGAAAGAACAAACTCTTAAAAATAATATTTTTCAAAATTCATCACGACAGAAACAATAGGTCTGGAGTCGTCCGACACTCACTGGTATTATTCTAAATGCCACATGGGGTATCTGACCTCTCGGCATCAATGACAGGTACCATCGAAAATAAACATGGTCTTCATATCTAAAGTTGTTATAATAGTTTAGTTGAAATTGCACAACATATGATTAGCACCTAACATCTTCTCTTTATACATTTATGCATCTCATATCATATTTTATGGCTTATAAAAGTTATTATTATTATTATTATTATTAGCACCGAGTCTTATTACCCGTTCGGGTTATACACACTTACACTAATGTGTAATGGTAGGGTGATTGTGAGATGAAATGGAGGACCTACAGTTTAACGTGGGATCCGAACCACGGTAGAGGTCTGGCATTCCCCACATTCACAAGATGTCTTGTCAGAGGTGAAGGAATGGTTTGGTAGTCAGATAAATCTGTGCCGGGACCGAGGATTGAACCCCGGCCGCCAGCATAGAAGTCTGACACCTTACCCCTAGACCGCCAGGTCACCCTTTTATGACTTATAAAAGTTGTTTATGTTAGAAACCTGAGAAAATATTTTTAAATAGTCGTAGTTTGGTTAGTTGGGAACAAGCGTTTCCACCCATAATTTCTTTTTTTCTTTTATAAAAGCTGCTAATATATATATATATATATAATAGTAAATTTTTCAAAATTAATAAAAATGTTTACGAACTCAGAAATTGGCTTTGTATTCATTAAGTAATTACTTTTAGATTTATCTTAAGACATACGTGAGAAGGGGGGAAAGATGAAATAAGCAATGTTTTTGTAATAAATTAATCTGCGGGTTGGTGGTGGTGCTAGTGAAGGGATTTTTTTATAAAAAAAATGAATGGCTTGATGAGCACATACTGTTATGTGTAATTTGTAAAAGTTTAGCAGGAGGGGAAGAAAAGGGGTGGGTGGGGTAGCGCGTGTTTCCGCGCTAATGTCTAAAGTAATGTTCTTCACACAGTCTTGAATAATATTTTTTTAAGGGAGGACGAAGGGGAATGGGGGACGTCTTAGCAAATAATAGTTCTTTTCACCACCTCCACATCACAAGGTCGTCCATCATGGAATCAGGGATAGGCCCGACGCAATAATTAATAACAACATAGCATCAACAGCAGCCAAAGTAAAGATGGGGATGGAGTGGAACGCGGGAAGATGGGGAACAAGAAAAACTTACCCCCACCCCCCAACCTCCTTTTACGAATTTTCAACTCTGCTTCTTATCACTACTTTATTCTATCGTGTTCCTTAGAGTCTTCTTTCTATTGCTTTGTCAAGTTTTTTGCTTTAATTTTTATTTCGCACTTCCTCATTTTTTACTCACATTCTTACACCCTTATTCCTCATATCTTTTTTTTGTTTGTTTATTTTATTTAGCTTTCTCTCTTCTTACGTGTGCTCTTTCTCGCAAGAACCATCTAACCTCCTCCTCACTCGCTAGTGTTTCCGTTTTGTTCTGTCTCGCGTCTCTCGGCTCAGACGTGTCTAGAACATGGCTGGTTCTGATGGTTAAAAATATATCTTTTCTCTCTCTTTTTTTTGGTCGCTAATCGATCTTAACATTCAGCACATCGTGATTAATGGTTTGATACATTGAACGGTGAGACGAGGGGGGGGGGTTCTACTTTCTTCTTAAACTCTTTGTGCTGAACCTTTCTTTGTGATATTTATTTCTTAAAATTTTCTCTCGCTACTTTTCGCGCTAACCCCCCACTTCCCCATTTTCTTGGTCGTGGACCTACTAAGGATTCCTATCGAAATTTATATTATTGGTTTTCCCTTATAATTATGTTATTTTATTTTTGTTAGGGTGACGTTTAGAAAGAACGTTTCTCGGCTATTTTCTACTACATTAGGCCTACTAAATTGGCGGTAAATAAAACTCCTCCAATCTTTGCTACTACACTACCGCGCGGTGAGTTAGGAGCTATTTTGCTCAGCGGACTCTTGTCATAATTTGACGCGCCTCAGCACTACTGTATTTACAGTAGCCTCATGGCTTCTTCGGTGCTGACTGACAGATCACATCTGACAGCTAAAAGCTTTTAAAAGTTACCACACCAAATTATGTATCCCTACGCCGAACCAAATGATCTGCGAAAACATGTGTTTAGCAGCTGTCACTTCTGACGGTCAACATTTAGGTATATACCAAAATGTTGACTGTCAGAAGTCAGCTGTGAACTGTCAGTCAGCACCGAAGAAGCCATGGACCTACTGTACACATCAATCCACGAAATAGAAAGAGCGGAAAGAAAACGAGCAGCTTATTCGGCGAGGCTATTAGTTTGCCTACTGATAACATCTGCCCCGCCGACCTCGGTGGTCTTGGGGTAAAGTGCTCGCCTCAGGACCCGATGTCCGCGGGTCCAAACCCAGTCGGGGTCGACGGATTTTACTTGAGCGATAAATATCCGCAGCACAACTTCCTTCGGATGGCAAGTAAAACCATTGTCGATTGTGGTATGTGAAAGAACCCCTGGAAGGTGTGTGAAAATAACGTTTCCCGGTAAAAATTTGTAGACCTTCTCGCTCAAGCCAGGAGAGTATTTTTACGATGTTCTTAGTGGAATGACGAAATGTTGACGCCTAATAATAATAATAATAAAAAGGTCTCAATCTAAAGTGAGGAGGACAAAATACCTTTTGTGGTTTAAATGCCTCTACTTTCAAGTTTTTTCCTGTTGGGTAGATCTTTAACAAGTCTGTATTCACCCGACTATAATATATTACCTCAAGTTTTCCTAATTTGAATCGCTCATTTTAGAAAGGACATTACTCCAAAATTCACGTATTTCAAGAGGTTAACTTTTTTTATAGCGTTAGTAGAAACAAAAATTAATTAATGCCACAATAAATAAGATTACAGCAACTGAGATGTTATGGATCACGTGCTTCTTTGAATAAGTGAATCTCTTTTATTATAAAATATAAAATAATGCCCTTTCTAATAGGATCATTTTTTTAGGTTCAATCTAAAGCTTGATATCTTCCAAAGGAGTATACAACATATATTATCATTGCATAACTTTGAAAAACTAATAAAATATTTTTATCATTGTTATTTATGATTAAACAAAAACCCGCCTCGGTGGCGTAGTTGGCTAACGCGCTTGTCGTGTTGAGCTGCTCGACTGCTGAGGACGGGGAGATCGAGGTTCGAATCTCGGTCGGGTGAACTGGGGGTGGTTTTTCCTAAATGGTTTTCCACTCTCCCTCCACGCAAATGCGGGTTCACTTCCTCTAATTCAACCTTCCCAATTCCTAATCCATTAGAGTAATTAGTACTTAAAGCGTATAACCCGAACGGATAGTAAGACGCGGTGTTAATAATAATAATAATGCAATCAATTATAATAATACCAAACACATTTTGGCGACAATCGGATTAAAGCCCTTTCTTAGCCGCCGTCTGAAATTTCAGTTCCACTAATCCTATATAATCCCTTTCTATACCGAAACGGGGGAATAGTTTTACACCCGGGTATAGCAATATCGCAGTTTTTTAATTAAAAAATAAAATAAAACCGTTTCTTAAATGAGCGGTTCATTGGTTTCCTTAAGAGAAGTTTATTTCAGTCTTTTATTTAATATATATATATAAAAAAATATTTCTTCAAAATACCGGGTTCATAAAAGGTTCTCATTGGTTACTAAACGTGTCTGAAGATTAAAAGAAAAGTTCCAAATAATTCCCGAGAATTATTTGAGAATTTAAAAAATAAATAAATGGTTTCAAATTAATATTTCAAGCTGTGTTTTTATTTATATTTGCCTAATAATAAGCATTTATCAACATGTTATGACTTATCTTTCCCCCTAACTCGTATCTCTACTCTCCAGGTGTGTCCAGTCTAATGGTCACCTATTGCTAAATCTCTCTTCGTTCGATAGTGACGTCACTCCACTGAAGTGTCCGAAATGCTGATAGTGGTGGGACATCATCTTTGAAAACCAGCCGCCGATAACCGGTCTCTCTTTGGACAAGATGTTAAATGTTAAGGTTGTCAGGTCACACGGCTTAACATACAAATATCTGGGTCGTCCTTTGGAACTGCTTCTTTATTCTGTATAAACTTATACTACATCTCGCTCTTCACCCACAACCGTCCTTTGTCACGTCAATAAGAAAGAGAAGAGATAAAACCACGAAAACTTCTCATCTCAAGGTGTAGAGGAAAGTTCGCTGCTATTTCTCAAATAACATTTTCTGTTTTGAGTCTATAAAATATTATTATTACTAGCCCCGCGTCTTACTACCCGTTCTTACGCTAATGTGTAATGGTAGGGTGATTGTGAGATGAAATGAAGGACCTACAGTTTAACGTGGGATCCGAACCACGGTGGTTTGTCAGAGGTGAAGGAAGGGTTTGGTAATCAGATAAATCTGTGACGGGACCGAGGATTGAACCCCGGCCGCCAGCATAGAAGTCTTTGACACCTTACCCCCTAGACCGCCAGGTCACCGACACACATATCGGCCGTGGAGTTTGATTTATCCACGGGTTAGAATAATACCGAGAAGCACATGTTGGTGGTGTGTTCTCGTCCGAGTGTGTTCACACACACAATCTGGTGCAGGGCGTGTGGACAGCCAGGTTATACTTGTTCACACACACACACACACATACAGATACACACATGTTACCAAGTATAAACTGTGCATGACGTCTTGTCTAAGTTAGTAGAGCGTTTTACGGGGTTCGTTCTTGATGAGGGTCAAACACTATTCTTACAGATTGTTTGTGAGTCCGTGCTAAGATAATCACACTACTTCCTCTTCAGACATGGCCAATAGTTTTTAAAATAACAAACGTTTGTATAGTCTCATCAATTGAATAAATAAGTCATAATAATGAGGTGGACTGGATATAATTAGCTCAAGATAGGGATAGGATGTAATGAGGTGGACTGGATAACTCAATATAATGATAGAATGTAGTGAGGTGGACTGGATAGAACTAGCTCAAGATAGGAAGAGATGGCGTACTTTTGTAAGTGTCGCAATTAACTTCGAGCTCCTACAGTAAGCCCATTGGCTTCTTTGGTGCTGACTGACACCTCACAACTGACAGCTGACAGCTTTCAAATGTTACCAGACCAAATTATGTATCCCTACGCCGAACCATATGATCTGCAAAATCATGTGTTTGGAAGCTGTCACTTCTGACGGTCAAAATTTAGGTATATACATAAATGTTAGCTGTCAGTCAGCACCAAAGAAGCCGTGGGGCTATTCTACCTAATGCCATATAGTAATTAAGTCATAGTGTTGAAACCACAATAAAAATAAAAGGATTGCGGGGGTAATTAGTTCATATTACTAATATAGTTTCCTTTTAATAAATTTCTGTTAGTTAGTTTGTTTGTTACCTATTCTTATTTTTATCACCGTGTCTTACTTCCGGATTAGGCTGTATGCATATACATTATACTAATAATGCTAGTGGTAAGGAAGGTTATACTTAAATGAAGTGTACCCGTATTTGCATGGAGGGAGAGTTGAAAACCATTTTGGAAAACCCCCACATTTAAAGGAGACAAATAATATATAATCCAAATGGCTTTTTTTAATTTATTTTTTTAGACTTTGTGAGAAGTGATTGGCCGCTTTTTTCTCTCTCTCCATACAAAGCCTGTTCGCGGCAATGCGTTCTTTTTGACTGCCTCCCATTGCCTGCCACCTCTCTTAAACAGGTCTCTCGGCACGCATTCATTAGCACTTGTCCCCGCCCATGCGCCGTCAATGACACAACCGACTCTTACGAAAGGTTTTGTTTCAAGTCTGTTAGTCGTCCGAGTCAAATAGAGATACCCTTTTGAGAATACTTTAAAATGAGTGTTTAACATTTTGTGACTCTCACATTAAGGTGACCTGGTGGTCTAGGGGTAAGGTGTCGGACTTCTGTGTTGGGGGTCCGGGGTTCAATCCTCGGTCCCGGCACAGAGTTATCTGGTTACCAAACCCTTCCTTCACCTCTGACAAGACATCTTGTGAATGTGGGGAATGCCAGGCCTCCACCGTGGTTCGGATC
>CABFVX010011327.1:0-11053 GCA_902151425.1 Timema shepardi | reverse complement strand
TTGTCAGAGGTGAAGGAAGGGTTTGGTAATCAGATAAATCTGTGGCGGGACCGGGGATTGAACCCCGGACCCCCAGCACAGAAGTCCGACACCTTACCCCTAGACCACCAGGTCACCCAGCGGAATCAGATGAGAGACATTTTAAATGAAGAGAAAAATTTGTCCTAAAATTCCAGGACACCCTCAACAAATATTCAACAACAGTTTATATCACCACGTGAAGAAAATTATACTCAAATATTATATTGAAGCAATATTTGATTTATTTTGTACAAAAATATGTTTCGCTCTAAAAACGGCCAAAACACCAATCTTAAATTGCGTTCCCTATTCTCGCTCCTCAAGGTCGTTGCTTACCTGTGACGTCACGACAGGCCAAGCTAGGATTTGCCTTTTATTCAAAGAGTTTTAAGGATAGAACAAATATATAAACAAAAACAAAGATTTAACAATACCGATAAGTTCTTCAATTCCTAAAAAAAAAGTCTTATATTGTCAGAAAATTATTATTTTTATCTTGAAATAGTACTTTTTTAAACAATTTTTTATATAAATCATCTACAATTTAGTTTGTTTGGTTTAGTCACGAAAATGTCCTTTAGAATTCTTCCTGCCAGGATGTCGGGTTTAAAAAGTGCGTGGTAGCAAATGTCTATCTAGAATATGAAACAAGAAAAAGGTAATTTTAAATGTTTTCAAGGAGCAAATAGTATAGTGAGTGTGTAAACTCGTCAGAGTAAGAGGGGAAGGGCTATTAGCAGATAATCAGGCCTTGCAAGGTCATTTTATTCCCTGTATTTCTATAATGTATATCGGCGTCTAAGTGTGTTAGTGCTTAGACTGCTTAGGTGACTCAAGATAAGATGCAATCCGCTTCGCAAAATAGCTTATAAATCTTCAAGTAGGCAATGTCGTTAATATACAAACAACCAAGTGAATATTAAAAAAAACACTCTGTAAAATGTATTCACATAAAAGAGAGCTTGCTTCTATTTAGTAAAACCACTGAAAGAAAAATTAACAAACTTTTTATTAATATTTATAAACGTGTTCTTTCCAAGTGAAAGTAAAAGATGTCGACACAAATTGTCTGAATTCAGCCAATGTTAATGAGCAGTTAAGAGTTTGCAACAATAATTCGTAATCTAAAATAACCATCCCAAGACCTTTTTAAATTTATGTTATCACGATTCAGCCTTAAATATAATTGGATTCTTTACATTAAAAGTTGTATGCACGCTACACTTGTTAGTTTATCTACCCCTGCCCCCCATTTTCTGCTGAAACTACCCGCTCCAACACGAAAAGCAAGATTATTCACCCCCTCCCCTTAGAATAACAAAATCTCTTTGATGATACATTTATTTTAAAACGTATGGGAAAAAATACCTAGAGGTAAATGAATAATGCGTTTTATGGAAGAAGAAGAATAAGTTTATGACCTGCCTCGGTGGCCACATGGTCAAAGGCGTCAATCCTGTTTTAGATTAGACTGCTGATGACAGGGAGATCGAGGCTCGAATTCCGGCAGGGTAAATTAAGGTTTTTTTTCTTTTTCAAAATAGTTTTCCACTCTCCTTACACACAAATTTGGGTATACGTCTTCTCAAAATCCAATCTTCTTATCATCCCTAACTCTTTAGCGTAATTAAAGGGGGACCTGGCAGTCTAGGGGTAAGGTGTCAGACTTCTGTGTTGGGGGTGCGGGGTTCAATCCTCGGTCCCGGCACAGATTTATCTGATTACCAAACCCTTCCTTCACCTCTGACAAGACATCTTGTGAATGTGGGGAATGCCAGGCCTCCACCGTGGTTCGGATTCCACGTTAAACTGTAGGTCCTCCATTTTCATCTCACAATCACCCTACCATCACACATTAGCGTAAGTGGGTATAACCAGAACGGGTAGTAAGATGCGGTAATAATAATAATAATAATAATGTATATTATTTATATTGTCGACATCCCTTTTTCTCAGCTAATACAAAGTCTACAGCGATTAAAAAGGTATCTCAGTGGATAGGATTTGTTTTACCGACTCTGACATATCATTCTCAGCTTACGTTAAAACACATTGTTTAAAATATAAGTTAAAAGAAAAATCTGACAATATTTTATTATAAATTACCGAAAATAATCTCTCTTAGCTATTTGGTCCATACACTTCGCTCAATATTTAATTTCAACAGCCCAACAAAAGATTTAATTTTGGTTGGGGGGGGGGAGGAGAGAGGGGGGATGGTAAGGTTGAATGTGCGAAAGTTTCGCACGGGTTTACTGGTAATAATAATAATAATAATGATACATCTAGGGTGGAAACACAATACCGGTGCATCTGACCGGAATCGAGCCCGCTACTGTCTCACGAAATTCCGCTGCTAGTTTAAAAGCAACTGCGACGCCATTTTGACATTTGGAATATTTTTTTTCGGTGTTTACTTATTACCGCCAGCAGGCATTCAAACCAGCAGCTACCGGAGATGGTTTTCTCTTAGGGGTATTTCACTGGGCTGGGTAGCAGGGTGTCACCGCAAACCCGCCCGTCGGTTGCCAACGTGTCGAAGAATAAATTTGAATTTCAAATTAGAATTTGTTATTTTTGTGAAGAGATACAAGCAGAGTTAGCTCAACGCCAGCGCGTTCAACTGGCGAGTCTTGACTTTAAATCGAGAGATCAAGACTCGGGGTTCGAACCCCGGCCCAATGCAGTGCAACGAGTTTTCCCTAAAAAAAAAAGTTATTTTCCTTCATATTTTCAGGTGATTGCTGGTACATTTCTTCTTAGTCACTCTTTCTTCCTCTGCCTCATCAGATTATACATTATAAACACTTTTGTTAAACAAGTATTTTTTGTTTTTTTGTGGGTATATTTAACGCACACTTTCTAGACACCGATTATACCAGGGTTATACGAGGGCATAAATTACAAGCTAACTTAACTTATGTATTATTATTATTATTATTATTATTATTATTATTATTATTATTAGCACCGCGTCTTACTACCCGTTCGGGTTATACCCACTTACGCTAATGTGTAATGGTAGGGTGATGTGAGATGAGATGAAGGACCCACAGTTTAACGTGGAATCCGAACCACGGTGGAGGCCTGGCATTCCTCACAGTCACAAGATGTCTTGTCAGAGGTGAAGGAAGGATTTGGTAATCAGATAAATCTGTGCCGGGACCGAGGATTGAACCCCGGCCGTCAGCATAGAAGTCTGACACCATACCCCTAGACCGCCAGGTTACCCTTAACTTATGAAGGTACGCCTAATAACCACACATCCATAGAACCTACACAATATATTAACTGCTGGATAGTAGGTCAAACCTCTACACAAATAGCAAATGTCTCCGTCAGTTGCCCCGGAAATCGAACCAGGGCTCCTTAGACAAGTTGACCAATATTAAGCACCTAACTGTTAAGAGCACCATTACTTTTCTAGGCTGACACCTCAAATAAGTCAAGAAGATTGGAATCCACTTGCCACGTGGTGGGGTCAAGCAGCCAGTTTCGGAGGAACAAACGCCTCTTTAGAGACTCCTCCATCCCAAGCGTAGTGTAGCCACGCACGTAAATGTGCGCAGCGGACAGTTTAGGAAACAACGTACCCCGTGCCTGCCATATATCCCTGCCAATCACTGGACAGTTAGGACCCCCCCCTACCCCCCCGCTGTCTTGGCCAGACCTCATCAGTGGGAGGAGTTGGCTCCTCCTTAAGTGAGTGTTGGGTAGATACAGTAGCCCCATGACTTCCTTCTGACGGTCAAAACTTGGGTATATACCTAAATATTGGCTGTCAAATGTCAGCTGTGAGTTGTCAGTCAGCACCAAAGAAGCCACGGGGCTACTGTACGTCAGGGAGCTAAGGCACAGCCGAGGATTCACCCTCAGAAGGGTTTTTACCTCGGTTTGGATCCTAGGAGCAGCTCAGGCACCCAGCCAAAGGGAGAATCCTAAAAGTACTTTCATTCTAAGTCGCCCAGGGGAAACATCGTAGAAGTTGCCTTAACCAGGTTTCCCTGAAAATTCTAGCTACCACCCGCTTAGTGTGATGCGAGTAATAGGGTAAAGGGGGGGGGGAGGAATCTCCTCATCCGCTCGCACACAGTCAGCTTCGACAAGAGATTTAGTCGTCCATCGGGGTAACCCTCTTGACATTGCCCACGATAAGGCACTCAGCCAGGATTACCGGACTAGGAGCATGCCAGAGGTCGGGGCAGGAAGTCAGGACAGTCACTACGTACGCGAATAATTCAACCTCGAACCCATGAGCTACTTAACTGCGGGTGACCTGGTGGTCTAGGGGTAAGGTGTCAGACTTCTATGCTGGGGGTCCGGGGTTCAATCCTCGGTCCCGGTACAGATTTATCTGATTACCAAACCCTTCCTTCACCTCTGACAAGACATCTTGTGAATGTGAGGAATGTCAGGCCTCCACCGTGGTTCGGATTCCACGTTAAACTGTAGGTCCTCCCTTTCATCTCACAATCACTCTACCATTACACATTAGCGTAAGTGCGTATAACCCGAACGGGTAGTAAGACGCGGTGCTAATAATAATAATAATAATAATAATAATAATTGCCTAGTTCAAAGAGCAACATAAAAGGGATGTTATCGCGTTACGTTAACTACCAACATGAAGAACTTAACTACCAATCCTTTCCCATCCAACATGGACAGTTTTTGTTTTGACGCGCAGTTGGGTTGTCACGTATTCTTCAAAGTGATATTCCACACAACAATACCTGTTCCTTTGTTAGAGCTTGTACCAGTTACCACTATGCCCCAATAAAATATCCCAGTCGGCGGTCCCTTTTCCCGGCGACTTGTCTCTCTGACACACATTCATTGGCTTCGCGGAAAACTGTCCTTTCAAAATCCTGTGTGTTTCGACAGTCAATACCCCAAGGTTCCCGGATGGGTAGTAAGACGCGGTGCTAAAAAAAAAACACCAAATTTTGTTGAACAGAATTGTTGTTTGAATGTAAAAATAAACCTTCTAGGTTGCGGATACATTTTCCAATAAAATCAGATATAGTAAATAAATTACACCTATTCACGGGAATCGAACCCGTCACTGACAGATATATCCGGATCATTTTTTAATTACATTAAATATAAAAGATACATTACAACAACACGCGGGAATCGATTGCCGCGTCCAGATGTTATTTATAAACTAAATTAAAAATTGGGAGAACCTTTTTGTAGATTAATTATTTACGGAACGGATTATTTATGTTTGAGAGGGCCGGCTGGTAAGTTGAGATACTGGCAATATGATGGTGCGCTTAGGTTAAATATTAACAAAACATTTCATATCGCACGATTTTTATCTTTTACTGGTAAGAAAACACAACTATTTTCTATGAGACTGTACAAATATAAACTTGTAAAAATATTTTAAAAGTTAAAATTTTCCGCTCTGAAAAGCATGAAAATATATATTTTGTTTTATTATCAAGATCTAAACGGCCGGAGAAGGAAAGTGTTATATGAACGTATAATAGATCTTAATGAATATAATGTAATTTAAAAGTGGAGATCTCACCACAAACTGTATTGTGGTAGTAAGCATGAGGGTGATAGTGAGTATGAGGGTGACAGTGAGTATGAGGGTGATAGTAAGCATGAGGGTGGCAGTGAGTATGAGGATGATAGTGAGTATGAGGGTGATAGTGAGTATGAGGGTGACTGTGAGTATGAGGGTGACAGTGAGTATGAGGGTAATAGTGAGTATGAGGGTGATAGCGAGTATGAGGGTGATAGCGAGTATGAGGGTGATAGAGAGTATGAGGGTGATGGTGAGTATGAGGGTGATAGTGAGTATGAGGGTGTGGAACCAATGGAAACACTTAAACCTAACTTAGCCTAACTAATCAAACCCTGGTGACCCTTGGGGTAATTCCCCTTATGGGAAAATTACCCAATGTACCAGCTGGGAGTTTTACCCTTGACCCCTAAGCTCGTAGCCAGGGGGACTGACCACTACACCTCGGAGCCGGTTCGTATATAATATGATATAACTATAAGATACAGGATGTATAGATATTCACATTATCTCTCTTCATAGCACGAACCCTGAAACGAGCGTTATATGATGTACTATTTGGGCCGATACCGTCAAATGGGGCAACACGCGCCACGCACTGTGTTGTCACTCGTGGCGACACTGCATGGACACATTCACGCGTAGCCTGACATCCACGGATATCGACAATCTCGATTGCATAACGAAATTTCACGCTTCTTGGCGATACCAGCGCGTTGGGGGCAAGAACGTGATGGCGTGTTGGCGACGCACCATACACCCTGTCCAGAAATTCACGGTAACCGTTTTCAACACCAAATATATAACTATTTAATACTTACATTGACGGGCAAGTGGTATAATATTGCCAAGCTTATTTGCACGCTGACGTTGGGGTTCGAATCCCAACCAGTTGTACTGAGGATAATTTTTTTCCCCCTAACTTACTATTTCTCCACGAAAATGCAGGTACATTCACCTTAAAACTCTACTGTTACCCTTGCTACCTCATTAGCCTAATTAATATGTGTGTGTAACTATTATTATTATTATTATCATCACCGCGTCTTACTACCCGTTCGGGTTGTACGCACTCACGCTAATGTGTAATGGTAGGGTGATTGTGAGATGAAATGGAGGACCTACAGTTTAACGTGGAATCCGAACCACGGTGGAGGCCTGGCATTCCCCACATTCACAAGATGTCTTGTCAGAGGTGAAGGAAGGGTTTGGTAATCAGATATATCTGTGCCGGGACCGAGGATTGAACCCCGGACCCCCAGCATATCCCTCCTTTTTCACTTGTACGCATTATATACACGGTTATTACCTCAAGACTAAAAAACGGCTATTATTTTATTTTATTGACTGATGATCAGAAAGTCACATTAAAATAATGTAGAACATAACTTGGCCCCACAACAAGCAGGACTGTCATGAAATAAAGAACCATTCCTTAAATAACCGTCCGTTCGTGTTTCACGCTCATCTCGTATTCCACATAGTAAGTGTTTAGTGCCAAGTGAATCAACCTGTATATTACAGTCGTAACCATTTCTGTAGATTGGTTGAAAACCAATGGTGTGCACGGCCTGATTAGTGTGAGCTGCTGGAAGTCTAAAACGGGCGACTAAGGGCTCCTCCAGTGGGGATCCTAACCAAACACATTTAAAGTTGGCAAACTAATGAGTTCTAAAGTTTTGCTCACACAATCCAAAAGCTATTTACGTCCAAAACTGCACTTACTACAAGTCACTTAAAATTGCACAACATTAAGCTCAAACTTCTCCGGGATTAGAACCATGGTTCTTCTCTCTCGTGTTTAGTTGAGCCGTGTTTGAAGAGAAAAAACCTCTTGATAAAATTTGTATTACTTTACCTTCAAAGTTTCAGTAGTGTCACGTTTCGTTGGTATCAAGCAATTTTCCCTTCTCTCTCTTAACCATAATTACAGTAGCCCCATGGCTTCTTTGGTGCTGACTGACAGCTTTGAAAAGCTACCAGACCAAATTATGTATTCCTACGCCGAACCATATGATCTGCAAAAACATGTGTTTAGTAGATGTCACTTCTGATAGTCAAAATTTAGGTATATACCTAAATGTTGACTGTCAGAAGTCAGCTGTGAGCTGTCAGTCAGCACCAAAGAAGCCATGGGGCTACTGTAGCTAGCTGAACGAGACAATATGACAACTTAACCAGCTCAGAAATGTCATAAAAATATATTATTAATTAGTGAAATATCTAGAGCTGTGTCGATTTATCCACGACCTATTATCTGATAGTTTTAAAAACAAGGCATATTACTTTACAGGAATCTCTTTATATAAAAAAATTATTTAGAATAGAGCATTAGGCTAATTCATGGTTTAAAATTATGAAGGATAGCCAGCACACTTACCTAGGTGATACTGGACTAGAAATTGTTTATAGAGAACACTAAAAAAACACAAACACATTATATCACCAAATCCAGACAAGACCGTAATATCAATCTTGGGTAATTCCTCTTCTTCTTACCAGCACTCTTATTATTACATTCAATATCACAATAATAATAAATATAACACCATTTTTAGTTTTTCTGTCAATCTTTATATCTATCTATTCATAGTGCTGCTATCTATTCATTGATTACATTCAATATAACATTATTCATAGTGCTGCTATCTATACAGTGATATCAACTGGAAATAAGTCAGCTGTGGACAGTCAACCTTACAGTTCAACCAACAGCATCAGTCTACTCTCCTGACCTGATGAAGCTGTCTGTGACAGTGAAAGCTTGTCCTTGAAAATGTGTTTTTTAGTGTTATATCCAAACAATTTCTACTCCAGTATCACCTAGGTAAGTGTGCTGGCTATCCTTCCTAATCCAAAACACTTATCCAAAAACGGTATTTCTGGAAAGATTGTCCCCGTAATGTTGTAGTCGGTGCATCATTTGTTGTTAGTTACTGTAGTCCCATGGCTTCTTTGGTGCTGACTGACAGCTCACAGATGACAGCTAAAAGCTTTCAAAAGTGACCAGACCAAATTATGAATCCCTACGTCAAGCCATGTGATATTCAAAAACACGTGTTTAGCAGCTATTGCTTCTAACATTCAAAATGTAGGTATATACGTAAGTGTTGACTGTCAGAAGTCAGCTGTGAGCTGTCAGTCAGCACCAAAAAAGCTACGGGGCTACTCTAGTGATATTGTTATACACAAAGGGAGCATATTGGACCATCTTAGTATCTAGACAAATTATATTTATAAATAAAGTTAACGTAAAACTTGAGTTTATACAATCAAACCTAACGTTTCGGCATTGTGTTTTGCACCATTCAAAGCTAAGCAAATTTATACCTTTGTTAATATTGCTTATATTAATTGTATTAAACCAATTATTTACTCAAGTTTTTAATAGAATCATCAATAATAATAATAATAATATGCTGAACCCCTTACAAGTACAACACTAAACAGCCCATATATATGTTTAAGTGTATATTTATCTTTCAATTAATTATTTAAAAAAAAATCGTAAGCTATCCCCATTTTTAGGAAATTTAGCACCCAGGATAAAAAGGGACTTTGTTTCAGTTTATAGACTTCTAGGGACTTAAGGGACCAAGTACGAGCCCTGATAGGTGGCGTTATTATTTTTCTAAATATCTTCTTTCTATTTAAATGCTGCTATATGTAACTGTGATACTGCCGTACCAGGCATGGAAATCAGCTACTACTTATTACTGATTAAGTCAATAGTTATGCGGACTTATAATTTATTATCTTTTTTTATGAATCTGAAGTAGGCATATTTTTTAAAAATTTAACTCTCATTAATTCATCATAGATTTGAACTTAGTTATTATATTGTAGGTGATGCATTTAGTGGTTCAATTATGTTCGCTTAAATTTAGGTTTACCCTTTTGCCCGAACAATGTGGTCCATCCCTTTCCAACACATGCTCTGTCTCTGTTCATTTATAAATATTTATATATAATGTTTATTTAGA
The DNA here is from genome assembly GCA_902151425.1 of Timema shepardi. Classification (NCBI taxonomy): domain Eukaryota; kingdom Metazoa; phylum Arthropoda; class Insecta; order Phasmatodea; family Timematidae; genus Timema; species Timema shepardi. The sequence goes on along the minus strand of CABFVX010011327.1, from coordinate 1,510 downwards.
ACCCACTTTCTTATTGAGGCTACAGTAGCCCCGTGGCTTCTTTGGTGCTGACTAACAGCTCACAGCTGACTTCTGACAGTCAATCATTAGGTATATACCTAAATGTTGACTGTCAGAAGTGACAGCTGCTAAACACATGTTTTTTGCCGATAATATGGTTCGGCGTAGGGATAAATAATTTGTCTGGTAACTTTTCAAAGCTGTCAGTCAGCACCAAAGAAGCCATGGGGCTACTGTATTTATGACCGAGGGTTACACGACACGTGGATAAGTGAAAGTAGATCTTGTGGATTTTCTAGCAGTTAGATAAATCCCTTGATATTATTGTTATTATTAGCACCGCGTCTTACTACCCGTTCGGGTTGTACACACGCTAATGTGTAATGGTAGGGTGATTGTGAGATGAAATAGAGGACCTACAGTTTAACGTGGGATCCGAACCACGGTGGAGGTCTGGCATTCCCTCACATTCACAAGATGTCTTGTCAGAGGTGAAGGAAGGGTTTGGTAATCAGATAAAGCTATGCCGGGACCGAGGATTGAACCCCGGCTGCCAGCATAGAAGTCTGACACCTTACCCCTAGACCACCTGATATGAAAGTTGTACTTTAGTTGTGTTGTGATCACACACAGCGCTGAGGCTCTACGTAACGGTAAAATCCATATTCAACGAGGGTATCCTCGCACTTCGAGTCGAACTGAACACGGAAGTTAAAAATGAAATCCTTTGTAGAACGCGATCGTTATTTTTACCTTAACGAATGTTAGAGCTCTCCTGATTAATTCAAGGCGTATCGTTACGCCGCCAACGTAACGTAACGCAACGTGTGATCTCAACACGAACTCTTAAGAACTGTCGTGACGCGGAGCATTTAGAAAGGCGACTTCATCGCGTGTGGCACGTTGCATCTTTCCAGAGCCATAGGCTTGGTCGCTCCTGCTTGTGGACCTGGACATTCAGAGAACATTTGGAATTAATTCGCTCCTAAAAGCCCCTTTTTTTTGTAATTTATAACGACTTCAATCGGTTGTTTTCCGCTCAATTAGTAGTTGGGTAACCATGGAAACGGTATTATACTCGCAAACCAAAGAGAATGAACCGAAGATATTAATAGGACTAGCGATTGTTTAGCGAGCGACCCCGACGCCTTACCTCAGTCTGTAGCGTGTCTGTCTACTGAGCTGACGGTCCCGGGCTCGATTCCCGGGAGTGGCATTTATCACTGGCGAAATGTGGGTTTACCCTTACACAGTGATAAATTAACAGCCGGGGGACTATATGTTGAGCCCTGTCCTAATCTAAAGTTACGTTAAAAGGCATAAGAAGCTACGACAGGCCTGACAAGCCGTTGGTGGAGAATATATGATTTGAAAAAAAACTGACCACGTGCTGTATTATTATTATTATTATTATTATTATTATCATTAGCACCGCGTCTTACTACCCGTTCGGGTTATACGCTCTTACGCTAATGTGCAATGGTAGGGTGATTGTGAGATGAAATGGAGG
>CABFVX010011326.1:0-11054 GCA_902151425.1 Timema shepardi | reverse complement strand
TCAGCTGTGAGCTGTCAGTCAGCACCAAAGAAGCCACGGGGCTACTGTATATACCTAAATGTTGACTGTCAGAAGTCAGCTGTCAGCTGTCAGTCAGCACCAAAGAAGCCACGGGGATACTGTATTTGAACTGATATTGCCGAGGCTACCATTCCTTCTGAATTAGTTTTAATTGGTCGTTTAGTGGTTTCTGAAGTGTTTCTATCTGAACAGTGATTGAGTGGTTAGGGGGGCCAACTGTGTTTCTTGCTTCCTGTCCTTGACCGGTGTATCTCCTCTAACCAGTGTAATTCCTGGCTCGACATGTCGTGTGTCACTTAATATTGTTCGCTCGAAAACACCGATTACAGTGTCAAGCTGTGTCCGGCGGTGGGCTGTTATAAATATTACAGCAGTTTCCCGCCTGATGGTGCTCGACGAGCTTAGTTTAGAAACACTAATTAATAATCAAAATATATTATTTCAGTGCCACAAATCCGTTATATGTGTGAATATACCTCCTGAAACCAACTAATTTTGTCTGTAGATGTTTTCTATTCACGATTTTACATTCCGGTGCAGTGGCGGCTCTTGTATAGGCACTGCGGAACTGCAGCACCCCCTATTTCCACTTGATATTACCGATAACATTGAATATAATGAGTCCTTTTTTCTTTAATTCTTTATTTATTTTTGTAGTACAATATATATTCCTCAAGCTTTGTCAGTACTTAATTAGCCATCACCCAGTTTATGAAAAAGTACAAAAATCTTTGTATGGAACTGTGCGCTTCACAGTTCCAGTGACGTGATGTTTGACTGTTGTGCACATGCGCACATATGAGAGGGGTAGGGAGGAAGGTGGGACTGCCAGGTAGAGGGAGCACTGTTGCTCTCGCAGTGCCGGCTCTGGCGTGATGGTTAACTATTTTATAGGACACTATACGTATATAGACTTGTAAATATAGTTTAAATGTTGACCTTTTCGGTTCTGAAAGGCAGAGGAATGCACATATCCTGGTTGATCATTAAGAGCTAAATGCCTGGGAAACGAAAGGTACCGGATGAGGTCATTGAATAGGGGGGTGACAACATTGTGTTATTGGTATTTTCCTCCTTCCCTGTTTGTTCTCCTATTGTCGAACAGCCCTACCCAATAACGTTATAAACCCACTTAGTTTATGAGCGTTTAATAATTTCTGGTCGACTCTTCTAGCGCCCTAAAGTGAAGAAAACTGTTTTTGACCGCGACTCCTGGCAGCCATCTTGTCTAGACACAACGTGTGGCCTACATTTCAGCTGTATTTTTTTTTTAATTCTGCGACGCTCCAAAGTGTCTCAGCCTTCATTCCCTGACAGGAACAACACGTGCACTACGTCACAATGCATGCAATGATTATAGTACACACACTTGGGTCATATACTGTCAGATATTGCCAGGAGCTACCAGATGATACCTCCTCATGTCAGTAGCTACCAGATGATACCTCCTCATGTCAGTAGCCACCAGATGATACATCATCATTTCAGGAGCTGCCAGATAATACCTCCTCATGTCAGGAGCTGCCAGATGATACCACCTCATATCAGTAGCTGCCAAATGATACCTCCTCATATCAGAAGCTGCCAGATGATACCTCCTCATGTCAGTAGCTGCCAAATGATACCTCCTCATATCAGAAGCTGCCAGATGATACCTCCTCATATCAGAAGCTGCCAGATGATACCTTCTCATGTCAGTAGCTGCCAGATGATACCTCCTCATATCAGAAGCTGCCAGATGATTCCTCATCATTTCAGGAGCTGCCAGATAATACCTTCTCATGTCAGTAGCTGCCAGATGATACCTCCTCATTTCAGGAGCTGCCAGATGATACCTCCTCATGTCCCATGATGCCCCAGGAACTAATCCAGGATTATTGTTTCAGAAACCGTCTGGAGAGCAACTCGGAGCATTGGAACGCCCTCCTGCTGTCCCTGAGGGAGCTCATAGAATGGGTCATCCGGAAGGACACGGAACTGACGGGGCTGGGGCCCATCGGGGGTGATGTCGCCTGTCTTCAGAAGCAGCAGGTCAGTACAACGTCGTTGTGTGTCAGCGCTCATGGCCACGGCTAGAGGATCACAATAGTGACGGCACGTGATATGTTCACCAGTAAATGTCAACGTGATCTAAGTATTTCCGACACCTTGGCTCATTCACTGAACTTTGGGTGCATTCATAATCAACGTCGAACAATAATCACTTAAACGTGGTTTGACCCGCTTCGTTGGCTGAATGGTCAAACTATTGGTGTCACTCTCGTGTTAGTCCGGCCTGCTGAAGATGGTGGTCTAGGACAACTGGGCGCCGCCATCTGGGCGCCAGGACAGCTAGGCGCCAGGACAACTGGGCGCTAAAATAAAACTAATTTTTTAATTTTTTATGAACTTATACAATTTTTAGAATAAAAAATGCACCATTTTTTCATTTTTTTTCAATTAAAATTAAAAAGTGTTGGATAAAAACTAAATATGAACTTTTTTTAATTAATCATATTTTTCAGCGCAACATTATATATTTTTCTTGGAGTATTTTAAAAAATAATCTTAGTAGAGGAAACTTAATTTATATTATAAAGTTAGTCTATTTGATATAGTAAAATTTCTAAAAAAAAACTCCACAAAAAATGAAAAATAAGAATTGTGCGCAAAATAAACCACTAAAGAGGTACAATAAGTAGCATTTATGTGCATCTCTATGTACAAATTAAAATAATATCGCCGATATTATAATACCTTCAAACTATGACTTATTTCTGGCGCAGGTGTTACGAGCTTTTATTTGCGTATTCTTAGAATTCACCCACTCGACCCATTACCATTACTTTTTGCTTCTTCACTTCATTAGGTTTCGTCAACCAGAGTGGTTTGGACGAAATGGAACAAAAAATCGTGTCACAACGTGACAAACAAAAGTACGTAGACAATGGGTTTCTATATGTTTTTGATAAATTTAGTGTCGATGGACAGATCAAATTTTGGAGATGTGAAGGAAAAAACAATAATTGCAAGGCTAGATTACATACAAGAGGAGAAGAAGTGATTTTAAAAAGAAAAAAGTGGGGTGTGTTTTTTTGTTTTTACTCATCACTTTTTAATTAAAAAGAAAAAGAGCACTGAAAAAAAGTGATTTTTAAAAAAATGAGAAAAGTGGGGTTTCTTTTAGCGCCCAGCTGTCCCGGCGCCCAGTTGGCCGCGCCCAGATGGCAGCGCTCAGTTGTCCGTATTCGTGAAGATGGGGATATTGGGGCTCGAATCCCGGTCGGGTGAATTTTCCTAATTGTTTCCCACCCTCCTTCCACGAAAATTCGTGTAGGCTACCTATAAATTCTTCCTTCCGCATCCCTACACCATTATAGTAATTAATATATATGCGTATAACCTGTACAGGTAAACGGAGATAAAAAAAAATTAATAGGGTTTGTTCACTTCCACTAAATTTAAGGTTAAATTTAGGATTTGTTAATAATACTGTATCTCGAATGGTAATATTAATTTAATACAACAAAATGTTACCCAAAACAAATATATCTTAGTATTTACCTTGAAATGTCGCCACCTTCTCAGATCTTGTAGTCTACTGGTAGATTCGTACATGTAAAAATCCAAGTAGATGGTGGTAATTGGTTACCAGACTCACCAACTCTTCGGTTAACGAATTTTCCTGAGTTCAGTAATATAAACATCCAAATAGAATCTGACGATTGTGCCAAGTCTCACCTCATAGAATATGGTATTCTCCTTATAGTTCCAGCCTTGTATAAACAATAAAGTGGTGAATGTGCTAACAGTATCACCACCTCCTCGGATATCATATTCGCCTGCTAATTCCAGCCCTATGTAAACAGACACGTGGTGAATGTGCTAACAGTCTTGCCACCTCCACAGATATTTTATTCTACTGATAGTTCAAGCCTAGTATAAAAAAAATCTGGGATACAGTAGTGAACGTGCTAAGAGTATCGCCACCTTCTCGGATATTGTACTCCCCTGATAATTTAAGCCTTGTATAAACAAGCACTTGGTGAATGTGCTAACAGTATCGCCACCTTCTCGGATATCGTATTCCCCTGATAGTTTAAGCCTTGTGTAAACAAGCAAGTGGTGAATGTGCTAAGTCTCACCACCTTCTCGGATATCGTATTCCCCTGATAATTTAAGCCTTGTGGAAACAAGCGTGACTGTGCTAAGTCTCGCCACCTTCTCGCATATCGTATTCTCCTGATAATTTAAGCCTTGTGTAAACAAGCAAGAGGTGACTGTGCTAACTCTCACCACCTTCTCGGATATCGTATTCTCCTGATCGTTTAAGCCTTGTGCAAACAAGCAAGTGGTGAATGTGCTAATAATAGTCTTGCCACCTCCTCGGATATCGTATTCTCCTCATAGCTCCAGCCTCATGTAAACAAGCTAAGCCAAGCTCTGCCCCGACAGAACGTATGTGTGTACTGTACGCACAATACGTGTGTGTGTTCAATAAATCAGTGGTCGGATAGGGGGGGAGAGAGTAGGGCCATACATAATGAACATACTTCTCCTCTTCACCCCCGCCCTTAGCTTGCCCGGAAGGAGCTTTATGCGATCATTAATTAACCCCGAGTCAAATTCACTGCGAGGGTTAGAACCAACCCAACAATCCTACTCTACTACTTAAGGGTTGAACCGGTGCAATCGCGCCCTAGTCGTGGTGGCAGTGGTAGTAACTAGCTACTCTCGCATATAGACAAGGTGATTAAAGTCTCAGAGCCACGCTACGACATGTTTACTTTGGGGTCCTCGCCCCCGGGACATAATTGTCAATGTAACGGGGTTTCTTTCTTTGGGTAGTTTTTTCTAAGGTGATGATGTTGCAAATTGGTATGTAACGAACATTTGCATGTATTTGTAAGGCCCTGTAACTGCCTGTTGCTATAAAGTTGGTGCATTGTTTTCTGCATTATTACTTTTTTCATAAAGAAGGTATTGAAATCGTGAAATTTTCACCTTGGGGTTATGAAGTATATTTATTTTTATGTGCCCACAAACTCAGTAGACTGTGTTTTACAGTTTTGTCTGTTTGTACCTGGGACCGAAACTAGTTGATGGGTGTCCTTAAAACTTTATGATATTTATCTGTTAAGGTGGCCGCCTCTGTCGACGAGAAAGTAGCAATCGCTGCCATGTCATACGGCTTAAAATACGATGGTATGTTTAGTTTTCTGAAACTAATTCATCATTTTGTCTAAGCTTAGGCTCCCTTTCGCACTTCACGTTCAACCACCCATTGTCATGTAAATAAGGAGGGTGAGGAAAACATATGAAATTTCTTATCTCGAGGTAAAGAGAAAGCTCTCTGTTAATTCTTTCAACACTCTGTTAGAGAAAGGTTAAATCTAGAGCCCTTTTTCATAATGCTTAGTCTCACCCGTAAATATGATTAAAAAGTCGTTAAAATCGATATAATATCACATTTTCGCATTTGTTTCTATTAATAAAACTCAAGCTATAGGGCTGTTAAGGAAAAAGAGCCTTGTTGGAATCTTTCGACTTTATTCTGTCCGGAACAATATTTTAAAATATTGCGTCTTAGAATTAAATATTGGCTTAGAGCGAAACGTCTGAGCGACAATTTCTAACTATTGGGTGTTAACTGATGACTGTTGGTTGTTTTTTTTTAATATTACTCTATGCGTGCTAGGCTCTTCTTACGAATGCAACAAGTAACATTGTGCTGGCGGCCGGGGTTCAATCCTCGGTCTCGGCACAGATCTATCTGATTACCAAACCCTTCCTTCACCTCTGACAAGACATCTTGTGAATGTGGGGAATGCCAGGCCTTCACCGTGGTTCGGATTCCACGTTAAACTGTAGGTCCTCCATTTCATCTCACAATCACCCTACCGTTACACATTAGCGTATAACCCGAACGGGTAGTAAGACGCGGTGCTAATAATAATAACAAGTAACATTGCTGCAGTTTTCTCAACCAGGGATTTGGAAGTAATATTTTTTTATGAATAACTTAGTGACATCCGGAAGTGAAGCCCAAACTTCCAAGTCCTCTGTATGGCATCTCTAAGATATCATGGAATGTCTCCCCTAACAACAACAACAACAACAACAATAATAATAATAGTGTGGGGGCCAGTGGACATAAGACAGTTTATGGTAAACGGTACATGTTTCGTATTTACTGACCGGAGGGTATCCACCGCGCATGCGAGAAACATTCTCCGAGGCTATCAGTTTGGATGCAGCAACTGTGTAACTCCAGAAGCATTATTTTTTTACTACAACCATTATGTTCCCAAAAAAAAAAAAAGTTATTATTAAACTATTCCTCCAAGGGCTATGGATGAGGAAGGCTGTCTCATAAGAAGTGTATTCGTATTAAAGATGAAAAGCACATTGCATTACGTTGTTCACCCAGCCGGGATTCGGGCCCCTAGACAAGACCGTCGTCAAGTCTGTGAGCCCCACCAGTTCGAGTTACCACGTTGATTGATATTTATTATTTATAAACATGGATATGATAACCTCGGTGATGTGCAGATACGAACCCAGAACGGACAAAGAAAGGAGGTGTTTGACCTAAAGCCACGGAGACAGAGTGTAGCTTTGTTCGCAAACTGTTGTTTTTGAAACATCCATCAAACCTCTCTCAAACTAACAATATGGCGGCCAGAAGTGGGCTATCCTTGTGGTGTTTTATAACAAACTGTTTGGACTGTATTATGTCTACCGGTAGGGCTAGCCCAGTGGCTCTCAATCCCGGCTATGGACCGGGAAACCGGGTTCAATTACCGGTTGAGTACAGTGAGTATGGTTTTCTACCTCCCCCAGATGAACACTGGCGTATTTAGTTAAACCTCATCCTCTTCTTTGCTTGGTGAGTTTCAAGCCACCAATATTCAGCACACTGGCAGCCCCTAGCTATGATGAAATCACATTATAGCCGGTAAATGATTGGCACTCCGTGGGACTCGAACCCGAGCCTTCTGTAGCCCCTCTTGGCACTCTCTCGACAATATCACAGTCTAGCTGAACAAACGTCGCTTGGCTGGTTCTTGCCCGGTGTGAAGTGCTCGCAGGCTTATCAACCTACTGGCGCGCAATATCCTCTTTTTCAAACTTCATAACCCGCTTAATTTTTATAACGTGTCCGTTGCTCGTTTATTACATCCTTTTGGTGGCCTTGTAAAAAAAAAACAAGTAATATTTCATCAACTTAAGATGAGACTTTTTATTTATTTATTTTTTGCCGAATTTTGAAACACATTAACGTTTGTCTTCATCAAGAAATTAATTTAGCTTTATGGTACGTCGTTTTAATTACTATCTTAACGGGGCGTTAGCCTGCAATAAAAATTAAGTTGGTATATTAACTGGGTCTGGAGTTTGGACCTTAACAAAATAGAATTTCTTTTCCCCTCCTAGTATATGGAAGAGAATATTACTTTGATTAATTTGTTGTTGTGGTAGAAAAGTATCACTTTTATTAATTTGTAGTTTGGTAGAAAAGTATAACTTTTATTAATTTGTTGTTGTGGTAGAAAAGTATCACTTTTATTAATCTGTTGTTGTGATAGAGAAGTATCACTTATATTAATTTGTTGTTGTGGTAGAAAAGTATCACTTTTATTAATCTGTTGTTGTGATAGAGAAGTATCACTTTTATTAGTCTGTTGTTGTGATAGAGAAGTATCACGTTTATTAATTTGTTGTTGTGGTAGAAAAGTATCACTTTTATTAATCTGTTGTTGTGATAGAGAAGTATCACTTTTATTAATCTGTTGTTGTGATAGAGAAGTATCACTTTTATTAATTTGTTGTTGTGGTAGAGAAGTATCACTTTGATTAGTTTGTTGTTGTGGTAGAGAAGTATCACTTTTATTAATTTGTAGTTTGGTAGAAAAGTATAACTTTTATTAATTTGTTGTTGTGGTAGAGAAGTATCACTTTGATTAGTTTGTTGTTGTGGTAGAAAAGTATAACTTTTATTAATTTGTAGTTGTGGTATAGAAGTATCACTTTTATTAATTTGTTGTTATGGTGAAGTATCACTTTTATTAATTTGTAGTTGTGGTAGAAAAGTATCACTTCTATTAATTGGTTGTTGTGTTAGAGATGCATCACTTTTATTGATTTATTGGTGTTTACCGCGTCTTAATACCCGCCAAGGTTATACGCATTTAATCACAATGATGGAAAAAGGATAAGGAAGGATGGAATTTGAGGAATTATAGTCGCATTGCGTCGAAGGATTGCGGGAAACCATCTTTAAAGGGGAAAACCTTTGTACACTCACCCGATATTTGAGACCCGACCTCCCCTTCATCGGCAGATTATATGAGCTTGGCGTTCAGCCCGCGTTTACACCTATGCGGGTCATTAATTTGTCATTATTATTATTATTTAGCACCACGTCTTACTACCCGTTTGGGTTATACGCTTTAAGTACTAATTACGCTAATGGATTAGGAATTGGGAAGGTTGAATTAGAAGAAGTGAACCCGCATTTGCGTGAAGGGAGAGTGGAAAACCATTTAGTAAAAACCACCCCAGTTCCCCCGACCGGGATTCGAACCTCGATCTCCCCATCCTCAGCAGTCGAGCTCAACACGACTAGCGCGTTAGCCAACTACACCACCGAGGCGGGTATTAATTTGTTAGTGTTGAAGTGTAAAATATGTGTGATTTCTATTATTTTTTTATGTTTTGTATATTTAAAGGAGAGTTGTTGAATAGTTTGCTTCAATTGTCCCCGATTATTTGCAAGAAAATAATAAAAGTGGACCCTTAAATTATTACCTAATACGATTACTCAAAATGTGAAAAGCTAATGTGTGAGCTTCTCCCTCCTGAATGGTATTGGAGCCCCGGCTGTTAGATTCAGGTGTGCTAACGCTGCTGCTAGATATTGCTACTAATGAACACTGTCGCTAGCTTGTTAATTAAGACGAGGCCCGACGTTTTCTCTACGCCCACCAACTTGGGTCGTGAGGGTGGAAGTTATTCAGCGCGAGATTGCGGCTCATAATTCACCCCCCGGGTGGGAAGAAGGGCTAAGAGAGATCTTACCCCCTGATAGTCAGACACCACGCTGTACACCTTGATCTTAGTGCCATGTTTGATCGGACATTGAATCAAGTGCTGCATTCTGCCTGCTCAGTTGTGTACTGTAATACAGTACTACCATGAAAACAACAGACACACAGACGTTTTTTATGTTTGATGTATCTCATCAATCTGCCGTGAACTTCGTCAATCTGCTGTGAACCTCGTCACTCTGCTGTGAGCCTCGTCAATCTGTTTTGAACCTCGTCAATCTGCTGTGAACCTCGTCACTCTGCTGTGAGCCTCGTCAATCTGCTGTGAACCTCGTCACTCTGCTGTGAGCCTCGTCAATCTGCTGTGAGCCTTGTCAATCTGCTGTGAACCTCGTCAATCTGCAGTGAAACTCGTCAATCTGCTGTGAACCTCGTCAATCTGCAGTGAAACTCGTCAATCTGCTGTGAACCTCGTCACTCTGCTGTGAGCCTCGTCAATCTGTTCTGAACCGCGTCAATTTGTGGTGAATGGGATAAGCGCATATGAAGAAGTCTACCTACTCGATACTTTTAAATAGGGGTGTTTAAAATACGGTACATTTGACATTGGTTATTATAAAGTATGTCCAAAGTTTAAAAGATACAAATTATTTAAACAACTAATGCAGTGAGATAGAAATATACTACAGTTCATACAGCTATGTAATACTGGTGGTATTGTAGCGTGTTAAACCTGCTGTTTAACACGTAAAATAAAAATACCATAAAAATAATTAACCCAATGAATACAAGAGCTAATATATTCTAATAATGTGTGGCAGAATGATGTTAACTCACGGTGGATTTATGTTGCCGGGAAACACCCAAGCTCCAGAAAAACTGTCCCAGCTGACTATACCGGGACCATCAGCTAAACGACATCTTACTCACAGGCCCCGCTTCGAAGAAATGGCAGATATGCTTTTCTCTGGGTTCCACACTATCTACGAGTGCTAGTGGTCATTCAGCGTAACTCCGCAACTTAAAACCCCCCCTTCAACCCTAAGGTGTCCAAACGCAAACCTTCCTCGAGTTCGTCAGTTCTGTTACTATATAACCGTCACTCCTCGCTTCACATTTTGTATTCTATTTTATCATTTCGACGGAGCAGCACATCGGACCTTAATATACATTGACGAAACAAGGCACTGGTGACCATGATGTGTGAGTCGTCGGTCTCTCCTCCTCGTCGCAGATGAAGTATCATCAGAGACTATGCCATATGACATAGTTTTTATTAGTCAGAGAATATGACTATATGACCAGCTCATGCCACACCCTCTCCATGCTGTGCTCTTCACCCCTCCACCCAGCTCATGCCACACCCTCTCCATGCAGGGTCATTGGCACCGTAGACTAGTAGTTATAACAATGTTGTGTTGGTTTCCAGGATGACCACCGGGCGTTCCGTCGTCAACTCGAGGACAAGAGGCCCGTGGTCGAGAACAACCTGCTGAGTGGCCGACAGTACATTGCCAACGAGCCGCCCCTGTCGGACACTAGCGACAGTGAAGGTGGGTAGTTAGCACCAGGGACTGACAGTACAGTCCTGATAGCATTTCAATATCTAGAATAGGAAACAAGGAACATAATAATTTTAAAATGCAAGTCAATGCTGTCCAGGAGCAGATAGTAGAGTGAGAGTGTTTATACTCGTCAGCGGAATAGGGAAGTGATGTAAACAAGAGACCTTGCAGAATGACCTGATTTTCTTACCGATCTTTGTATCTCTTACTTCGGCGTCTAAAGTGTGATAATACTTAAAGTACTTAAAATTGCATCAAGTTAAAAATTCAACCTGCTTTTCAAGAGGAATTCACCAAGTAAGCGATGTCATGGATCATATTCGTGTCTGTATTAAGGATTATTCTCTAGAAACATTGTTCTTTCAATTCGATAACGCTCTCTGTTCAGAGACCAAGACCACTTCAGAATATTCCTCTAAAAGCCCCTCCCACCCTCACC
>CABFVX010011325.1:0-11056 GCA_902151425.1 Timema shepardi | reverse complement strand
GTTTGGTAATCAGATAAATCTTTGCCGAGACCGAGGATTGAACCCCGGCCGCCAGCATAGAAGTCTGACACCTTACCCCTAGACCATCAGGTCACCTATTCTATACCTTCTTCCAAATATAATATGATTACCTCATAAAACGAAAAGAGGTTTTCCATAATCATAATAGTTTGATAATAAATTTTGTTTTGATTGAATAGTTAGTGCGTCTAGCCCCTGAAATTATTATTCTTTGACATTTGAAGACTACCTAAAGAGTTTATTTAGTCATTTGGAAAATACCTTGACCATCTAGTTTGTGAGAATGTTGCCGTGGTAAAATTGTTATGTTATTTCAAATCTCTGCCCGTTCAATGCTCACAACACACATGTGCATCTTCAGCACACTTTGGTAGCTAAAAAAAAGCATATCTGAATAAAAAGTTTCTTTGTAGGCATGGAACCTCGAATCCTTCAAATCTTTGAGGATATTCAAGATTCAAGGACATGAGAAAATTTTGAATTCGACAAATCTTTATCCCCCCCTAATTTTAAAGTGAAATTTGTTTTAGATCTCCAATACTGCTTATTGGTGGTTCAAAACCATTTATAATTATAGGATGAATTTAACAACAAGGCCCCAGACCAGTAATTTAACACTTAACTGAATGTATGAATGTTATAAGAAAGAATATTATCATACATTTAGTTATTATTTGTATTTTCTACTATTCCATTATATTTCTATTTCTTCTTATGTTAATACATTTTTCCAAGATTAGGATTCAGGAATCAAAGGTAGATTGGCTATTCAGATTTGTAAAATAATGAATTCAAACCAAGGTGCATGTTGCTGTTGGAGGATTCTGGCTTTGTGTGCAATGAGGAAAAGGTACAAAGTCTGTTCATAAAAATAAAAAGATAAAACTATATCATCTACAAATGAGAAGTCTGCATCAATTTTTCCTGATTTTGTTTCGAACAATTTTTTTTATAATTATAATTGGATATGCAGTGTTTGTATTTTGTATACATTTGTACCAAAAAAAATATATATATATGTGTGTGATAAAATAGGGGCTCATGCACACACAGTTTCCATTGTTGTCAGCATGCTTATGACACATATACATGTATCAAGGAAAATGACTAAAAAATGTATTTATTCTAAAAGGGTCAAATTTTCTTTTAAATGCTGAGACACAAAAAACAAGCAAAAAAAACATGCCACCAGCAATACACACAGTTACATGACAACAGTTAATGTGTTTAGATGTTATACTTAATAATATCTTCCCTCACACACACAGTGGATACAAGAATTTAGTTAGATTGTAACATTTATTAATGTAACAAACTCTTATCAAAACTGAACAAAATAGCATGTTATGATAAAAACAATTATAAATTTTTGAAAAAAAGTAATGAATATAAAACATATTTTGTATAACCTATTTATGAGTAATTAATCAGGTACAAAAATAAAAGAAACACTAATTATCAGGATCGTCGGTGGACTCCCCTTCAAGTAAGACTCGCTGTTCCTCTTTTTTCTTGCCAACAGCCATTTTCTTTTTTCGTCTGTTCGCCACACCATCCTCATCATCCATCATGCGCAGAATCTGAGTCTGGTCTGATGAATCAATTGGGGCCACCGAGATGTCTCGCACTGCTCGAAACTTCCCACAGTTGTTCAAATGTTCATTCTCCAGTCGGAAGAAATTCCAAACAAAACGACTGTAATACGAAATTTTATATTAACATTTTAAGAGAATGTGCTATTTAGTAATGAGAAATACACATGCACATTAACATCAACACAACTTCACAGTATGTACACCATGTTAAGTATGACAATAATAAAGAGCTTATAAGTTAGATTGATTAAAATATTAGTTTTATGTTTAGATTTCTCTGAGTTTGGTTTCAAAATTAGCCATGTGTGATATGTGAAGGTTTGCCGTCCCAAGAAATGGGTTGCCAGAAAGGCAAAAATGACTAGGCATGACAACTGCTGGCTTAGGAATGTAGTCAGGGGAGAAGGGTTGTTGGAAGACATGACATAACTCGGTTACTGAGATGGCCAGTGCAAATCGTTGCACAAGTAATGTGTTATTGATAAAAAGTGTATACTGTTTAATCAAAAAGCAAGGACTTTGTATAATATTGTAATATACTGTAAAATAATCACCACAATTGGCATGCTACACATTTTACAAACATTAAAGTTATGCTCTAATGATGAGCATTGATAAAATCTCCAGGCTAAGGGAACAAAATGAGGAAAATTATTGAAAAATAACATGAATTAAGAGTTTAAAAAATAGTTTACACTAGGTTTTATGTACATACTTGATATTTCAAAAAGAACTAAAGATTGCAGAGACTTTTTTTTTAAATATACCTAAATTTTCCCTTTCGAACCAAATTCCCTGACTTAGTTTTCAGTTTTTTTGATGTTACCAATCTGTACATTTTCAGGCTATAGCTAGCTCAATGACTTCAATGTGTTACCAGTATGTACACAAATACAATACAATTTAAAATACCTACCATATTTTGGCATTGCCACACTCATAGTTTTAATATTCTGTGTATCTTTTTGTATCAAAATGTGTTTAAAGTATTTTATAATTTATTCATATACCATTTTTAATTTAAAGTTTGTTGCTATTACTGATTCATTCTAAGCTGAGACATGATGTAAACAAAACCACGTGGAAGTCTATGCTATGGTTTGCTATTGAACATACTTCAATGGTATCTAATAATAATAATATTTAGCACCACGTCTTACTACCCGTTCGGGTTATACGCTTTAAGTAATAATTACTCTAATGGATTAGGACTTGGGGAGGTTGAATTAGAGGAAGTGAACCCGCATTTGCGTGGAGGGAGAGTGGAAAACCATTTAGGAAAAACCACCCCCAGTTCACCCGACTGAGATTCGAATCTCGATCTCCCCGTCCTCAGCAGTCGAGCTCAACACGACAAGCGTGTTAGCCAACTACGCCACCGAGGCGGGTTTCAATGGTATCCTTTCACTAATTAGTCTTTCCCATGTTTTATACTAAACTTGTTTTAAAATAAGATTAAACCATTATTATAGCTAAAATAATCCCTTCATTTGCTTTAGAAATTATACTTTAAGCTTTACAAGCACTATTCGAATATCAAGAAACTCCTGACTCAGCTTTGAGGGAACCTCATGGTATAGTCCTTACTTATCACATGTTAACGCCAAGTCGGCAACAATCAGTTGACAATTCATCTCAACATCGTAAGAATCCAACAGTTTCAGTAAAGAAAATTGTGATATTAATATAAGAGTTTATTGGAATTTCTCAGAGAGTATTTTAAGGGCAAGAAAATAGGAACACAAAACCAGCCAACTTACAACTCCTGGTTAGAAAAGAAAAGGGAAAAACCTGTATAGGATAAGGTTGACAATTTAGTAAAGTCCACTTTTGTTTAGTGATTAGGTGTCTACACGCTTGTAAGTAATTTATTATCATTCTGCATGATTGTCGCATAGTATTTTAAAATAAATAATAGATATAAAAATTTAAAAGCAATAAAAATACATTAATTGTGACTATTGCACTGGTGTTCCACCAATAATGTAGGCCCTTTGTGTAATGATATGAGAATGTTTGTTTACTTCAGGTCTAAGGTTAAGATGAATCAATAATAGCTTACCGCACAACTTCCAATGGTGTGAGAAAGGAGACCATCAAGTCACCATGGACGTAGCCCATTTCTATAAGGGACATTGACAGAACCCATCCAAACCTCAGAATAAAATCTTCCACGATAGCAAAATAATAGTATCCCTAGAATAAAAAAGTGAACCAAACTAGTAAATTCAATTTTATAATAGCAGAGTAATTGATTTTTAGAGAAAAACATAAATGCACATCGTATTTAATAATTTAGCAGTGTCATTTTCAAATGGATAAACAAGTTTTCACATGTCCTTGATGAATTTTATAATTTCACATGTTCGTAATTAATTTTATAAATCAGGGTTTAAATCACATTTTAAATAAACAAATTTGGATTCCAATATTTTTATCATATTTATGTTATCCTCTTTAAAAGTATAACAAACAAAAATTGATTCTAAAATTATAATCAAAGGATAGAAGATTGGGACATAATAAAAAAGGTGGCTTACAGTTGAGGAATATACAATTTCTTCCCTGAGATACTTGTTATCTCCAGCTTTCTTGTCAAAGAGTCCCCAGTCCATGAGTACATCCCATGCATATGCATAGCATGAGCTGATTAGAGAAAACACCATCCAGAGGTATAAGTATGGGTCTTCAGAGGAGAATTCATACTTTCCTTGGAGGGAACAACAAACTTGATAAGATAAAAGGTTTCAAGAGTTTCAACATCAAAGAAAATATATAAGAAGCAAGAAATGTACATCTTCTGTCCAGGGGCGTTGCATGAAATATATTTAAGGGGGGTGGGGGGAGTGGGGGTTTAACCAGAATTTTCCCCCACTCAAAGCATTTTGAAATTAGAAAAATGACTAAGTAGCAAAGGAGAGTACAAGAAGGGCAATGTTGGAAATGGGGGAAGGGAGGGCAGGAGGAGGCTAACAATATTGTTTTTGAATTTGGGGTGATAATCAAGCCTTGAACCAATCTTTTAGGCAACTGTATTTTTAAATGTATTTTTTATTTGCAAAGCCATAGCTAGCCAATAATTTCACGAGAGGGGGTTGGTGGGTACATCCCCTGATTGTCAGAAGTTAGAAACAATTCTAATTGATAAACCGTTCTAAAAGCTACCTGAAGTGTGGGGTTTTTTTTGGCAGAATAACACCATAAGTGCCAAAGGCTAGGAAAATTTCTAAATATAAAACATGTCTAGAAGATATCTAAAGTGTTTTTTTTATGGTACTATAACCCCCTAACTGCCGAAGGCTACAATTTTTTTATCAATATTAAACACCTCTAGAAGCTCTCTGAAGTGCTTTTTATGGTAACACAGCCCCCTAATTTGTACTTGTATCTTAATTTTTATATTGTATGAACCATAAATAAAGCCATTGTGTTCATAAAATTTCGGAGGTGGTTTGAGCCTTCCCCCCCTCCACCACCCCTTTGCAAGAGCCTTGTTTATTTGTTCATACTGGATATTTAAAGCTACAAGGCTTTTTCAGTGCAACTTGAATTATTATTTATTTCAGTTTACCTGCATCTGAGCTGATATATCCAATTGAACTTACATATATTTATTTAAATTTGTAGATATTGTTCAAATCGTGTATTATAGATTAACAAATTTAACTGACTTTACTACAGCGGTTTCCAACTTAAAAACGTTCAAATCCTAGTTTTTAGGTATGTTTTTTCACTCTGTATTAATACCAGCTCGGACCATCTACAATTAGCTACACCAGTGGGATAGGTAGACTTTAGAGGAAATATGCACTTATTAGCTTGGAGGGATATTAGGATAAACTACCCCTGGCCAGAATTAAAATCCTTACTTCATCTTCACCAACAAACCAAATCAAAAGAGTGTGACATTGAACCCACATGTCCACTAATTCTTGTTTAAATTATTATAAATCGCTTATAATAATGATTATATGCAACTAATATGTAGTAAAATAGAATTAACAAGCTCGGGGTTGGGGGATGATTTTATATTACACTAGCAACATTATAAGGCTACCACGGTAAACAAGTCAGCAAGAAGCTATACAAATGGAATAGTTAAAAGGAAACTAAGCAGTAACTAGGTCGTAACACTGGTAAATATGCTATTTCATTATTATCAACTCCTGATAATACAACTTATTAACCATAATTAAATTTACAGGTTATATCACATTGGCTAACGTGGTGCGTTTTCTTTTTTACATTGGACCTGAGGATGATGCCGTCATAGCATCGAAACATGTTGAAGCTCTAAAAACGTTGCAGGGATTGCAGCAGTAGCCAAGGAACAGTGAATTAAAGATAAGGAAGGAATTCAATTTTTACATATCTTCTTTCATTCTATATATTTTCAAAATTCTCACAACTAATTCTGTTTAGTTCCCAATTTAATACAAGACACGTACTATATACATGATTACATCATTCCATCATAACGTTTTAATGCAATTTGGCTCAAAAGTCCACAATTTTTAATATGTATTAAACTTTTTAGATGTTTGTTATAATTTCAATGATTGTATCATATTTGTCTTTATAAGATATCATAACTTGTAATTATTACTACCAATCTTCTCACATATGAATCAAATCATAGTGACTATATTATTATTATTATATTTCATCATATATATCTATGTTTTTTATGTTACATTAAAACAATTTGTACAACTTTACCAAAAATTGAATTCTATTACAAATAATCTTAATCGTTCCTTATTACACTATTAAAATGTTTTTCTAAAAGCTCTATATTGTGTCCCCACCCAAACATACTGCGACCCCCAAGTTTAGAACTCGCTCATCACTTTATCAAAAAATTAGCAATTTGGCCATGTTTATTTAAAAATATTTTCAACTATAAGATAAAGCAATAAAGTATTGAATTTGATATTTCAACAGTATTTTGATACCTGTCTACCATTGTCCTGCTTTATAATCTCATGGAATTTGCCCTAAAATATTACTACTGGTACACCAATAAACTATTTAAAACATACTGTAATTTAGCGTGTGGGGGTGAAGGAGCTTCCCCTGACATTTTATTAAATAACTTAAGGCGAATTCAAGATCAGAACACTAAACTACATGGTTATATGAAATTTCATGCAAATCGAAAACTAAATAATGAATTTAAAATTTTATCCCAAATTTAAACATGCTAAAGGGTGAAAATAAAACTTATTTTTTTGTTTAATGTAGTCTACTTAATAAAATTAAAAATTATAAGAGTTGTAGCAATGTAACACAGCTCTATTACTCTTCTTTCATTGTTGCATTGAGCCTATTTAAATTGCTTTCACGAAAGCCTATTTTAATAAACAATGAAATAAGATACCTAAGTTCAATTCAAACTAGTATGGATACTTGCTAGAAAAATGTGTGTGTATTTCAGAAGTCAAACATTAACCCTAACCTCAATGTTCTCATTTCATCAGTCAGAGCTTTTGTTAAGAAAACAATAAAATGTTGTATAAAATTCACTGGACTTATGCCTTCAAAATTTAATAAAGCCCTAATTAAGGCATTGTGTAATCATACTGATCTGGACCCCTCTCATATATTAAAAAAAAGTCATGGATGAAGTGCATTTTTCTTTAAAGTATTGTATGTAAAATATCCTTTCATCCATCCTTTCCATGGAGAAGCACGCGCTTTTCAGAAATAATGTCAAAGCCTTGCACCATTAAACTTATTTTTTTATTTAAAAGACCAACTCCGTAGTGTTTACCAAAAAAAGCAAGTCATGCTAGCTCCCTCTACTTAATAGGAAGTTAGCCTTCACAACCCTGTCACCAGGACTTTCTATTATTCTATTAGTTGGTTTTGACACTGGTGACAAGAGGTAGGTCATATATATGCTGCTTGTGCATACGAATATATAGTAGTAACATAAATCTACACAGCACATGGTACATGGTACATGGTGGAATGTGGAATGTCACAGAAAAATAATCTGTAGTTCAAATAAAACCGTATCATCTAATATTTTATCTTCAGTGCCAAAGGTGAAATCATCTTAATAAATTGTGTGCAACATTTAAAGTCTTATTAATTTTATTAAAATAAATATCAAAAGTAATCAGATCATATAGCAGCATGAGTGCACAGTAAGGCACGCTTGTGTCGACATCATAGAAAAGAACTGACATCAAGATAATTGGTGTTCGATCATGGGGCTATAAATACCAATTATCTCATCAAACAACAAATAAATATATTTAATTAGTGCTTGATCATGGGGCAATTATCAGCTAATTAAACCAAAATATCCATATCTTCATAATTAGCACCCATCGTGGGATGAGAACACTATAATAGGTGGTTGATCACGAGGATATAACTACCAATTATCTCATCAAATACCGAGAACATCATTTTAATTGGCGTTCAATCACGGGGCTATAAATACTAATATTAAATCTTATCATTTTAATCGGCACCCATCATGAACACGTATCACTTTAATTGGTGCCCAACGTGCAACAGTATCATTATAATTGGCACCCAAATGTGTGGTACGATAACTCAAACAAATCCCGAGAACGTTTTAATTGGAGCCCAATTGTGGGGTAATAATTTCAAGAATGTATTAATAGGCTCCCAACGCACAACAGTATTGTTTTAATTGGCTGTACAACATATAATAATTTGAATCATAAAACTATGACATTCTAGCAGGCATGAAAGTCACAACTAAAAACACTAAACCAAAAATAAAACATTGGCTGACAATGCCGCCACTTCAAGCATTGCTGGCTGAGTGAAATTTTGTTACTGGGCAGCTCATGTTCCCTTATGATTTGTTTCCATACCGCATTCAACATACACTTCCCGGCTGTTGTGTCTGCCTACTGACAACGGCGCTACTAGACTACTTGATTAACTAAGATTTTTACTATATACTAAACAAGGAATTTCCTTTAAAGGTTTGACGATTTTTGAAGTTGGGGTTTTTTGTAGTGATGATCAACAGTTGGGAAATTTTAAATTTGTCTGTACAAGTTTGTGGTTAAGGACGTTCATAATAGAAAGTAATGGGTTACAGAATAAGCCTAGAATTTCCCAACTCCAGATCTCAAATCTCACAAAATTCCCCACTTTCACGCTCTTAGCTAACACTGAGGGGGGAAGAACCCTCCGCCCTCGGCGCGACGCCACTGCTCCTGTTACTGACAAAATATTATAGTGGATATAAATGTCAGAAGATATCAAAAGTTAGAAATGTGTATGTAATGTCATTGGCAAAACAATCCAAGAGTTAACAATTGGAAAGTATCATAATTGAAAAAAAATACTAGCAGTTAGCATTTTAAGACCTTATTACCAACACAATATTCTTTAAGAGTTACTGTTGATTCACACGCTCGCCGAAAATATATAGCAGAACCGAGTATCCGCTCCGCCTAGTAAATGCAGCAGTTCATGCGCTCGCGGAAAGTTGAGAATGTCTGTTTACCCATGATGCATTGAGATGACGATTTAAAATCAGCTGATTGCCTTCATTTTTGTTTGTGTTGATAACCTGTAAAACTGATTATGGAAAGAAAAAGGAAAATAGCACTGCTTGCAGCTTTATGCATCGAAGAAGAACAATGTGTGAACACTAGATATTCACTAGTCTTTCTTTCAATCTTTCTTTTAATTCATAGGTTTTTAGAGTCGACATTGTTTACTTTCCGTAACAGATGGCACGTGGTTGAATGTTGGCGCATGCGCTGATTGGTTCTTCCACGCCGATTTTCAAGGAGAAGCGCGGCCAAAGCTGAAATTATTTCTACAAATGCAGAACTTTGTACGCAGATCGCGCTGATTTCTTGTGATTGGCTTAAGCTGTCATCACGTGACGCATTTCGGCTCTGCGCTTGTTCTTCGGCGAACGTGTGAATCCACACTTAGTATTGTAGGAGTTATGTCATTGATATCTTAAAATCAAATAAAAGGTCAAAATTTAAAACAAAGAGTTCAAATTTAATATCCAGTTTTCATATATACCTATATACATTCAACATATGAACCTACTTGCTTGTAAAGTATGCAATGTTGAAAATAAGATAACAAAGAATGTTGTAGCATATTTGCAAGCATTTGCGAGATGTGGATGTGCTTCCTTTGTATCCCTGTATCGGCGAAGACATTGGGCAAACCGCCACCAAGCTGGCAAGCATGTCACTACTGGTCGGAGGACCCACATCATGTCTGTACACACATTCAGGTCTGCAAGAAAGATAACCAAACATCATCAGTCCAAAAACAACATGAAAACAGCTTTTGTGTAAACTCAATGAAAGGATGGTATAAGCTAAAGCACATTATTTAAATGTCTTTCTATTTTCAAAAAATTCTGTTAATAATGACATCATGTATGAATAAAGTATAAATATAGACATAGGAACAATGGTACAAGTATTGAAATGTGATGTGGGGCCTCAACTTACCTACTCCCCTCACTCCTGTTCAACCAGAAGGCCCAGCACAAGATGAGAGCGAGAGTAGCCCCCCGAGGAGATTTATCACATATGGTTATTATTTTATTGACTTAAATTTATTTTCCGGAAATCTATTTTTTATTTCTATTGAGTTTACATGGGTTTATGATTTAGGTTAAGATACAATAGTGTAGTCGAAAACTCAAGTGTCTTATTCAAAATTAATTATGTGTTTGTATGGTGATTTAACCTTCTGGCTCCCCGAGACAAGGTACATCTAATCTCTAAAACTATTATAAAGTGATAGTTCTGAAGTATTAAATTAAATTATTACTATGTAATTATTCCATTTTTTAGTCTATCACAATCTAGTTGTTAAAACAATTTTTATGGCTAAATGCAAAAGGTCCTGGGTTTGGTTCGCTATAAAGTTATCATTGGTTAATTTACAGTCCAAATTCTTATTGTTTCCTAAGGCTTAGAAATAAGTTAGTTCTTAAGTAGTGTGCTGATATAACAAATTGGTTTTATATAGTACACTTTTTCAAAATCAAGACCAAAAAAACTAGTTACTACCCATTTTGGATTATGTCTCCTGCAGAAGTTGGTAAAATAATGCTGGAATTTTCTGCTGAGGATGAGTCTAGTCCCTAGTTAAATAAAGGACTTTCAAAATTGAATATGTATTGTATGTGTATTCACATAGTATTTGTATCAGTACAAATAGGCAATATAATTGCCTAAGGAGTAATTTTTTTTGTAAAAATCTGAAATTATATCCATCACTATGAGGAAAAGACCCATGTTAATAATTATGGCACTTTCTATTTACTAACCAAACAATCAATATCATCCATCAATTAATTTTAGTCGGTGACCTGGTGGTCTAGGGGTAAGGTGTCAGACTTATGTGCTGGGGGTCCAGGGTTCAATCCTCGGTCCCGGCACAGATTTATCTGATTACCAAAC
>CABFVX010011324.1:0-11061 GCA_902151425.1 Timema shepardi | reverse complement strand
TTATCACTGGCGTGGGCTAATGTTTCTAAACACTCCGTTATCACTGGCGTGGGCTAATGTTTCTAAACACTCCGTTATCACTGGCATGGGCTAATGTTTCTAAACACTCCGTTATCACTGGTACGACATAATGTTTCTTAACACTCCGTTATCACTGGTACGACCTAATGTTTCTTAACACTCCGTTATCACTGGCACGGGCTAATGTTTCTACAGGTAAATGAAGGAGTGCGGGAAAAAGAGAACTCTGATCGTCTCGAGTGGCTGCAACAATACGTCGTGTGCGAGGGTTTGGAGGAGGAGTTGATATTCAACTCTCTTACAAACTGCCTGGGACCGAGGAAACTGCTGCACTTCGGTATTCTCAACAAGGTAGGATAGCACCACCTTGTGTCATCAGGTATTCTCGACAAGGTAGGAACAGCACCACCTTGTGTCGGCTGGTATTCTCAACAAGGTAGGAACAGCACCACCTTGTGCCATCAGGTATTCTCGACAAGGTAGGAACAGTACCACCTTGTGTCATCAGGTGTTCTCGACAAGGTAGGAACAGCACCACCTTGTGTCATCAGGTGTTCTCGACAAGGTAGGAACAGCACCACCTTGTGTCATCAGGTATTCTCAACAAGGTAGGAACAGCACCAGCTTGTGACATCAGGTATTCTCGACAAGGTAGGACAGCACCACCTTGTGTCATCAGGTATTCTTGACAAGGTAGGAACAGCACCACCTTGTGTCATCAGGTGTTCTTGACAAGGTAGGACAGCACCACCTTGTGTCATCAGGTATTCTCGACAAGGTAGGAACAGTACCACCTTGTGTCATCAGGTATTCTCGACAAGGTAGGAACAGCACCACCTTGTGTCATCAGGTATTCTCGACAAGGTAGGAGCAGCACCACCTTGTGTAATCAGGTATTCTCGACAAGGTAGGAACAGCACGGCCTTGTGTCATCAGGTATTCTCAACAAGGTAGGGACAGATCCGCCTTGTGCCATCAGGTATTCTCGACAAGGTAGGACAGCACCACCTTGTGTCATCAGGTATTCTCGACAAGGTAGGAACAGCACCATGTTGTGTCATCAGGTATTCTCTACAAGGTAGGAACAGCACCACCTTGTGTCATCAGGTATTCTCGACAAGGTAGGAACAGCACCACCTTGTGTCATCAGGTATTCTCTACAAGGTAGGAACAGCACGGCCTTGTGTCATCAGGTATTCTCAACAAGGTAGGGACAGCACCACCTTGTGTCATCAGGTATTCTCAACAAGGTAGGGACAGCACCACCTTGTGTCATCAGGTATTCTCTACAAGGTAGGAACAGCACCACCTTGTGTTATCAGGTATTCTCAACAAGGTAGGAACAGCACCACCTTGTGTCATCAGGTATTCTCAACAAGGTAGGAACAGCACCACCTTGTGTCTTCATCAGGTATTCTCGACAAGGTAGGGACAGCACCACCTTGTGTCATCAGGTATTCTCGACAAGGTAGGAACAGCACCACCTTGTGCCGGCCATGATTGGATTGGTTGAAATAATATGATCTGACCCACTCTGGTGGTCACATGGTCTAAATCTCTCAATAGACTGGACTGCCGCTGACAGGGGGTTCTACCAAAGTTGTTTCCCACATTGTAACAGTAATTCGTGACACGGACTGTAGTGACGTTATCTCAGATGAATGCGTTACATTGTTACAGGCTAAGAGTGGCAAGGAGCTGTTAGGTTTCCTGCTCAATGACTTCCTTCTCTTGGCTCAACCTAGTAAGAGTCTGGGGTCCCACGGCTTCTCTTTCGACAACAGCCATAGCACCGCCACCTTCAGGCTGTATAAGAAGGTAGGTTGTAAGGGTTCTCTCCCCCTCACTGCTCCCTCAAACCTTCCGATAAGTCCACATCCCTGTTTCCACACACTATTTATTAGCCTGCCCGGCTGGCGCCAGTGCATAAACAACCAGGACTTAACCTCGGGCCAATGGGTACCCGAACTCACCACTAACGGGTTTAACGGATAATAAAATGTTACAACCCTATTGGTTCACAGCACAACAATAATTGTAAGTTGTTTATTCTCACCATCAATATCTTCCACAGCAGTACACACTCCAATAACATAGTCCTATTTATACACAATAGCCAGTTCTTGATAACAACACAAACAATACTTTTCTTATCAAAAAAACGCAAAAAACAATATCAACAACGTTTCTATGGGTTACAAAAACAAAAGAAATGTAATATCCACAGAGGTTTTAGTACTGAAAATAAATGTTTGTTATTGTGTTAGACCACACCCTTACGCAGGCATCACTGGTCCTTTCAAGGTCAGGGATCATTGGACTCTTAGGGCTTCGATTCACTAATACATTCATCAAAGGTCCTGCAATCACCCGTTGTTTCTCCATTCTACTTTGAATTATCGTTTATTCATCTTATGTTTATTCCTTAAAATCCCCTTGTGTCCCCAATCGAGGTCAGTTTGGTCACACTCTAATATTAATTGAAAGTAGTTGATATATTTGCGAGTATGCAAGACTCAAAGCTCAACTTTTAATGATGATTTAGTTTTTTTATTTGATCGATTGGAATTTTTAGATTGGCAAGTTGCCGACCATGGGTCTAGTGTATATAATTATTTTTATAGGAATGAATGCCACTGTCCATTTTTTTTTTTTCAATTCGAATTGAAGTTCTATCAAATATTGTGAAATATTCTCGAAGCTGAATCTAAGTTAGAATATTTAAAAAATATGTTTAATAATGTTGGGGGAATAAAAAGTATAATTCATAATTATATAACTCGAGGAAAAATATAATTTTACAAAATGTTATGTTGCATACATGATAACATATTTCTTCCTTGGCTGTTAAATTAAGATACTATTACAACATGTAATTTTGTTATTTTAGGTTTTTGTCGGGTGAAGATTAATTTGCGATGTACCCTCCATTTACTCTGAAAGATAACACTATGGCATAGCTTAGGGTCGCGGCATATAGGCCGTCAAGTTACACTGCTATAATGCAGGGTAAATGGATTTTACATAACAACACAAAAAGTACTCTATTTTTAGATATTTTCCTAAGCTTCATAATTGTCGGACCTGTATTTATACGTTCAAACCGTGGTCGAAGTTTTCTAAGTTTTGCACACAGCTATATTTTTACATAAATATAAATTAAGAATCAAATAGCCGAAGCTATTATTTATGCTTTTTATTGAAGAATCCTACATCAAGATATCATAACTTTGGCTATTTGATTCTTAAATATGCGATCCCTTACAATTATAATAATTGTACAATTGGCAGCAATAAGCCAATTACCGAGTCGAAGGTGGCTGAGCTATCTGATGATTCGTGATCTTAATAAATCACACATTAGTAGCCGATGATTTCCGCACGTCCATCACAGACTCTGCCTTAAACTATGAGTGAAGAATGACCCTGGGCACGGGATGAATACTGGATAGCTCAGTGGTAAGAGCATTGGCTTACTAAGCCAAAATCCCGGGTTCGATTCCCGTGTCCAGGTGTCATTTTTCAATTTTCATAATAAATATAAATGATCACTTTACTAGATGTAGTCAGAGCAGGGTTGAGGTTTAACTAGTCGAGTTCAAGTTCTCTTACTCGACAGTTTACTGACAACAACCAGTAAAGCTATTTCTGAGAACTATACTAATCATGCTTGCATCTGTTTGAAAACTCTCCTCTCACTCCTTAACGTATGTTTTGATTATATGGAAGAAGGTACAGGAATAGTGGCTAGAACCATATAAGAGGGAACAAACACAATATGGCTGTTACATTGAGGTAAACATATTTCACACTTTATCCTTAAAGAAATATACTAGGTTAGACAGTCATATCCCGTGTCTATTTCCTGTGTTTGTCATTTGTTATTCGTTTCTTTTACGTGTTCCTATCTATGTGTCCTATAATAATTTTTGAGCGATTTCCTTTTTATTATTATTAGCACCGCGTCTTACTACCCGTTCGGGTTATACGCACTTACGCTAATGTGTAATGGTAGGGTGATTGAGTGATGAAATGGAGGACCTACAGTTTAACGTGGAATCCGAACCACGGTGGAGGCCTGGCATTCCCCACATTCACAAGATGTCTTGTCAGAGGTGAAGGAAGGGTTTGGTAATCAGATAAATCTGTGCCGGGACCGAGGATTGAACCCCGGTCGCCAGCACAGAAGTCTGACACCTTACCCCTAGACAACCAGGTCACCTTTCAGCAGTGTAAAGTGTGTTCATTGTAAAAGCCATATTGTGTTTGTTCCATTACGTTATCACCCCTCTTGCCTGTACCTTGCCGTAGATAACACGAACATTTGGAAGTAACCGACATTAGACACCAGTTGATCGACTGGCCTATCTATTAGACACCAGTTGATCGACTGGCCTATCTATTAGACACCAGTTGATCGACTGGCCTATCTATTAGACACCAGTTGATCGACTAACCTATCTATTAGGTTGATGTTGACTGTCGTGTCTAGGCTCCGAACTATCTGTACTGTTCGATATCCTAGCCAGTGTTCCTGAACGAGCTGCAGATAGGACACGACCCCAGTCTGGCCAACTCGGCCGGGGACAGCGCGGAGGTTCAGACGCGCACGTTGAGGTTACAAGATACGTTGAACAAGACGCTGCACGTCCTGGTGACACCGACGTGCAAGGAGAGGAACGTTTGGTTGCAGAAACTGAGGGACGCTCAGGAGGACATTGTCGACACCGAGAGGAAACACTTCCAGAGACAGCAATCCAGTGAGTCGTTTATTTACTCACTTCAATAGTCTTCTCGCATTTTTAGTCGTACCAAATGATTTATTTCCCGAGTGAGGTGAATTTAGGATAATGAGTTAGGGGTGAAAACGATTGAATTTAGAGGAAATCTACCCACATCTGCACGGAGGGATAGTTCCAGTCTATTGGGAGACTAGTGCCTTAGACTTGTAATACTATCGATTATCGCGCCACCTTTTTGGGCGTCAATCTTAGTACTATGTGATCAATCACCCCGCTGTGGGCGTCATTTGATTCACTACGGATTAATTCCCTGATAAAAGAATGCTGTGATGATTTATAGGTTGTCTAAAGCTCCGTGATCGAGCGCTTATCATCACTGTACACTTGTGATACTGATGTGATTTATATTATACTGTGTTAGACTGACTCGTGCGTGAGCGGGATCTGGTGTAGATGTTTGGATCCCTGAGATGCCTTAAACATACGCACAATGGTTTATATATGACATACCCCTTGCCTTTCTCTCCCCTGGTCAACAATGTAAAAACTAACCAATAGAAAGAGTCCCTGGCGACAGGTGATGTGAAGGCTAGCTTCTTATTGGTATAGAGAAATGGCGTCTTCTGCCAAATACTATGAAGTTGTTCCTTTTAACAAGAAACAACGCAGTAGATATTTTAACAAGAAAGATGGTATAAAAAATATATTTTAGGGGTGAAATCCTTTTCATACTGTTTCTGAGAAGCGCGTGTATCTTCATGGATGAATCTCAAAAGGATACTCTACATATATTACTTTAAATAAAATTTACCTTCATCCATGACTTTTTACTTAATTTAGAGTTAATCTAGATCAATATCATCATTACAGACTATTTAACCAGAAAATTGGGTTTGAGTGAGTGTTGATTTACCATAAAATGTTTTCTCTTTCAGGTTTGTTAGGTATTAAAAACATGTAACATTTATTTCTTTATTGGAGAATATCCGTGCATTACAAAGATTGCTGATATTTTAATGGGTATCTCTTAGGGTGGGGTGGAAGGGGGCGCGAGAAAAGATTAATGTTTTTACAGGTTTTATGGGAAAACAATTTTTTGTACAAAATAAATAAAACATTGGGTTTAGTTTTATTCACCTTTCGATATCAACAGTTGTTGAATACCTGTCGAGGGTGTCCTGGAATTTAATGACAACTTTTCTCTTCATTTAAAAAGTTTCTCATCTAATACCGCCGTGGTCAATGGCAGATATTCAGGAACTGTTGATATCACCGCGTGAAGAAAATTAGACTCTAGGTCAGTACTGGAACAACAGTTCATTTATTTGGGCAAAAAAAAAAAAGTTTTGCCATAAAAAACGTGCAAAAACAATTACCATTTTCTCTCACTCCCACATGAGATTGATCGTGCTCATTGTTGTGAACCTGTACGCTCAGAACGCTCGCTCAAATGAGTATCTCATGAGTTAGTCTGTTTGGAATAGTCCAAGTCGCTTGGTGACGTGACTCATGTTACAACTCTTGCTAGAGCACGAGTATGCATTGCTCTACAAACGGACGGTAACATATGTGTAGTGAATAGGTTTTACTGTGGATTCACACATTCGCTGAACATAAACGTGGGTCACGTGACGAGCTTCAAGCCAATCACAAGATGTCCGCCTCATCTGCTCTCTTAAAGTTTAACTAATCTCTACTTTGTCTGCTCTGCCTGAGATGTTCGGCACAATCAAATCTCGGAAACAACCGTCTCAAATCGGTGCGCATGCGCTGTAGAGCCAGAAGCGAGCAGACAGCTTCGTTGTCCGTTGCGAGGAGATTTGAAATAACCCGTTAATGTAAAGCGTGCGTGTCGATGTACTGGACTGTGGTAAGACTTAGCATCATAATTTGAAAACATACATCGTAACATTGATCTAAAATATATGTTTATAATCTATAATATGTCTTAAGTTAGCAATGCGTCATGGGTCAACATACAGCGTGCTAATCGCTGCGCCACTGACGCAGAGTCTGGTCTCTATTTTCAGTGAATGTGTGAATCAATCCTTAGTCTCTTTACTAAACAGTTAGTTCCAAACAAATTGATAATTATTGATGTCCCGACAACTGAGTAGCCTTTTTGAAAGTGTAATAAACATAAATGGGAAGAAACAATATTATCGTTATTTGAGTACCAAACAAACGCAACTCCTCGGAAGTTCTTAAATCCCGGATTTCCGAACACAATTTCAGGAAAGGTGAGAGTAAAAACCCCAAGTCAAATCAAATATATTTGATAAATAATAAACTCGAAAGTTTAAAGAGAATTGTAAAACACATTGATAATAAATGCTAAATATTTACATGACATGTCGTAAAATAATTACACTACTGTAAATGTAAAACTACAGTACATATTATATGTTATACATCAGTTAAATGAATGTAAATTTTATAGAACTCATTTGACTGTGATTTAAATTTTGTGAAAATACCCTCCCTCCTGGTTAATCTGAATGTTTGCTAATACGAACCAGCTTCTGTCCCAATTAGTTATAATTAATGAGTCTCTTTTCCTACTAATGGGATGTGAGTGCCTGTCGGGTGCCAAATCTTATTTTGAATGAGGAAGTGATTCAGATTTGGGTTTCAACTTTGACCTTGACACTACAAAGCTTCGTACATCCCGACCAGGCTGTCATTTTCCACTGAATTGAATTGTTCTGCTCGGTGTCTGTGCCCAGCACTCTGGATGTACCTTGTTTTTTTGTCCACAGAGCAAGCCCAGTTTGGGGCGTGCGGGCGTATCCTTGTGGAGGTAGTAGAAGGGGTCGGGTTGAGACCCGGCTCGGCGACTGGTAAGGCTGGGACTCTGTCCCCTCTACCTTTTCTTTCGTGTCTTGTCAACCGCCCTTGTCTACTTGCATACTCCCCCCTCACAATTGAACACTAACAATCCTTTTCTTACAGCAAAAGTTTCCCGCCTGTTCACTATCGTCGATCTGACTCTGAAACTGTTTGAAAACGAGGAATAAATAAAACGGTTTATTAAATATTTAGGGTGTGCTCTTCACCCGTAGCCGCACAAACAGCTCTTGTAAAGTTAAGTTGTTATTTAACACAATGGGTCATAAACATCCGAGAAAAAGATGGTCTAGTTATTTTCATGGTTTCTTTGCAAAAAGCTCACACACTTGTACCTAGTATCACATTTAGTACCTACTAATTACAGAACAAGATATTTTAAAAGATTCTTCCAGATTGATGCACTTTAAATATTAATGTAAAATATGTAAAGGTTTTGAAATAATCCATTCTCTGAATCGAATAAATATGACCTACACTTTTCAAACGAGTTTCAGAATCATTTTGATCGATATCCTTTTCTCTCTCGCATGATTGGCAGTATGGCGCAAAGTACCAACTAGAGCCTAACCTTACCTTCTCTCATCATTTAACATGCATGTTTGTAGTTCGACACCGACCTCCGAAGGGTAGCCTGAAATTAACAGTTTGTAGCGCCACCAGCTTACCAATCCAGAGAGCCGCAGGTAAACTTGTTTACACATTTTAAAAATACTTTTTTGTTTTATGTTGTGATAAATTATGATACCGTCCAGAGATACACACACACAAGATTTTGGGTGGGGTTCGGGGATATAAAAATGTATTGAGAATTTTAAGTGCACTTTTTATGTATATAATATTTGTAAATTGGGGTTGTAATAGCGTCAAGTATCGTATTTTCCGCTGGCGGCTTTGGTATCAATGATAGCTCATAGTAGTCGATAATTTCCACACGTACATCACAGACTCGGCCTTGGGCGAGGAATGACCTTGAGCATAGAACATATCCTGCATAGCTCAGTGGTAGACCATGGGAACACTAAGCCAGGTGTCCCAAGTTCAATTCAAGTGTAATTTTCTAAATTTAAATATATATGACAATTGACAAGGCTACATCCATAACTTGAAGATAATTTTGATCTTGTCAAGTTTTGATATTCTTGTATCAAATTTAATCTTTCAAGTGTTTTAGTTTTCTCTAGCTTTTGACGTAACGCCATGAGTTTTGGTTAAAATTATGTTCTATAAATGTAACACCTCTTCATTACTTTATATTATTATTACTATTATTAGTACCACGTCTTACTACCCGTTCGGGTTATACGCACTTACTCTAATGTGTAATGGTAGGGTGATTGTGAGATGAAATGAAGGACCTACNAATGTGTAATGGTAGGGTGATTGTGAGATGAAATGGAGGACCTACAGTTTAACGTGGAATCCGAACCACGGTGGAGGCCTGGCATTCCCCACATTCACAAGATGTCTTGTCAGAGGTGAAGGAAGGGTTTGGTAATCAGATAAATCTGTGCCGGGACCGAGGATTGAACCCCGGCCGCCAGCATAGAAGTCCGACACCTTACCCCTAGACCGCCAGGTCACCCCATTACTTTATAGTACTAGCAAACTTGTGCACATCTCGCTCAATACACGGGTAAAATTAAGAAAAAAAGGATTATTTTCTTTGGTAAATACTTTTAACTAAATAAAATTAAAAAAAAAATTCAAATAAACAAAACACAAAGAGACGTACATTTTAGTTTTAATGAAACTTTATTAAAAAATGGGGAAGCTATAAAATATACACGAGGCATTCATACTGACAAATTGTTTGGGAAAAACTTCAGTATGGACAATATTATCTGTTACAATTTCACCCCCCATTCAGTTCTGGTAACAATTGTTGTAATTTTAATGGCGATCGCACATCTCCAGGTCAACACACATTAAAGTCCTCATTTGTCTATTTAGACTATAAGATAGGTCAATATTGGGTCTAACAAGAATATACACTTTCGTATTAAAGAGATAGACGGATGTGCTTTAATTGTTTGAAGCTTTTGTTAATATTATTATTATTATTAATCTTGGGAGACTCAAGTAAGTTCCCCACAATCCTCCGTGTGCACTGTTTAAACATTTAGTTAGAATTTTAAGTGAATACAGGTAACAATAAACCATGTAGCGGTGTGTGTTTGAAATAGATGATTTCTTCCTCTCAGTTAAATATGGTGATGTGGCCTTTATAACAAACCACTAAGATCTTATAACCGTAATAATTGCTGATTTCAATCTGACCGGATCCATCATTTCTTCAGTAGATCTATTTTAACATTTTAATTATATCATTTCTGCGTAGATTGTGCACAAATGAATGCTATATTTACTGACAGCACTTGCATAATTTCTTTAATTTATGACATATTTATTTAAAAGTTTTTTTACTATTCAAATATACTTCCTAAAACAAATAATTTTATCAAAATAGTTATACAGTGTATTTTTTTTAAACCCGTCCTACTACCTGTTTGGGTTACACACTTATGTACTAATTACGTGAATGGTTTTAGGGATTAAGAAGGTTATATTTAGGAAGTTTATCCGCAGAGTAGCACCATAGACCATGCGGCCACCGAAGTGGGTTACATCCTCAAAATACCTCGATTACTGTGGGAGACGGGAGTGAAGCAAAATAATTTGTTATTCGGTATCATTTATCTGTTTGGATACATTTTCCACGATGTATAGTTTTATTGTATTGCCCATTTTATCCCCTGTCTTTCATGAAAAGTTCCAGTTAGTGGGTCTGAGGTTACCCAGAATACATCATTTGTGAAGATATAAGATGACATTAATTGTAAAACCGTCCAGTTTGTTGTTTCTTGGTGTTGTCAACATTTGTTTATTGAATACCGATTGTTACTAACTTTGTAATCTACACAAATAGTGGGTGGAGGATCATTTTAGTAACTTAAATATTTCCAAAAATAGAATCCAACCTATTGACCTTGCACTTGGAACCCTTTTGTTCGTGTCATTAGAAAGCACAAGCCAATGTTTTGACTGGACTGAATATCGAACGTAATAAATGTTAATGCAAATAAAATGGCCTGGGCTTTAAATCCATCAATAATAAAAATATATAAATACTTCATTCCACCAATTGATCTTACTCTAAAACAGACCTTCACTGATATTAAGGAATGTTAGATCTGTAGTTCGTGGAACCATCCGGTACAACCGGGATTCAGAAATATATTAAAACCGTGAAAACACTGTACAGTAATGAAGTTAAAAGTGGGAAGAGTGTAAGAATAATGAAAAGAGAAGTTTATTTGTTCCTATCATCATCATCATCATCATCATTATTATTATTATTATTATCATTATTATTATTATTATTATTATTATTATTATTATTATTATTAGCACCGTGTCTTACTACCCGTTCGGGTTATACGCACTTACG
>CABFVX010011323.1:0-11062 GCA_902151425.1 Timema shepardi | reverse complement strand
GGGGAAGGGGAGGAGGAAAACCAACAGCCAATCAGAGAGCAGGAGGCGTGGTCACGTGACCAAATCCTGCCAATCAGCGACGGGGTCAAGTTGATTCAGGTGGTCAGTACCACTACTTACATACTCTTTTAAACTTAATGTTTATCTTTTTTCACACATTCGATTAAAACATTACAACCTGTCTTACATGGCCTACTATTTCCTTTTGATTCACATACTCGACCCTAAAATATTTTCTCCGTCACTCGATCCACACTCATCCTCTCAACATGTCCAAACCAATGTAATAACTCTTCTTTCCCATTGACATATTAGATTCCCTTTCAAACCGCACTCTTTCAGCACTCATTAATTATTGACTCTGCCCATACAAGTTTTCCCACATACATTTATTATATCTCTCATTCCAACCCTATTCACTTTGCCTTGGTGTTTCTCCTGACAAACCCATGCGTCACATCCATAAATTAATGTTGGTATTCATACATTTTTGTATGCTGCCATCTTTGCCTGTTTCGATATTTTT
The DNA here is from genome assembly GCA_902151425.1 of Timema shepardi. Taxonomy (NCBI): domain Eukaryota; kingdom Metazoa; phylum Arthropoda; class Insecta; order Phasmatodea; family Timematidae; genus Timema; species Timema shepardi. The sequence continues at coordinate 10,536 of CABFVX010011323.1, read as the reverse complement.
TTAATTCATCTAAATAGTCAACACACATCTAACTACTGTCTGAGGTGCATTCACCCAGCTGTCGATTTCACTAGCTATCCTTACATTTTTTCAGAACATTCTGACCATATACACAAAATCATTCACTTATTCTGACAATTTTCCATTTATACTAAGCTGAAAATAATTTCCTGATCCATCCTTAGCAAAACCTTAGTTTTGTAGACATTTATACGCAGATACATTATATCTGTCACCATATTCAAACTATTTAATGCATTCTACAAGCAATTTTCACTCTCAGCCATTAATACGGCATCATCTGCATAAAACAAACTCTAACATTCACTATTTGTACACTAACCACATCCTATCAGGTCTTCCTTATACACTTATCCATGGATACATTAAACAACCATGGATGCATAACACAATCTTATCTAACACTCTTTTCAATGTCAAGCCATTCGCTCAAAGATCCATCCATCCACGCATGCTTTGTTTCCATCAAACTTTTCCATAATTGAATTTAAAACCATACATCCACACCATACTCTCTAATAGCATTCCATAAAATATTCCTATCAGCCGATCGTACGCTTTCTCCAGATCAGTGAATATACAATAACTTTCTTCCTTCCTGCTATAAATTTCTCATTCATTTCTTGTTGCAATGCAAATAGCTGGTCCATTAAAGTGATGTTGAAGTTTATGTGTTGATGATGCCTCGCGATTGGGAGCAAATTATAACGATATAGAAATTATATTTTGATATTTAACCCGCGATACGGTACTAATCAAGATAATACGGGCTATAATCGTGATATTGCCCTATGATTGAACAGTATCTATTAGGTTATTGGGTTTTGCGATGATGACTACGCGAGCATGCCTTACTGCACACTTGCTCTCGGTTATGTGATCTGAATATATTTGGTACTTATAATTATTAAATTAATAAGACATTTTATGTTGCATACGTTTTATTTAACTGATTACACCGTCGGCACTGAATATATGATATTAAATTATATAATTTACGGGTTGTTTTTCTACAATGTTGTATGTTCCGTGTTCCGTGTACTTTGTAATGTTATGTTCTCTTATATTACCGTCACACTCTCTATTGATTCATAAGCACAAGCTGCTTATATATGACCTACCCCTTGCCTCTTGGACCTCTTGTCACCAGTGTTAAAACTAACTAATAGAAAGACTCCTGGTGACAGGTGTTGTGAAGGTTGGCTTCCTATTGGGTAAAGGGAGCCAGCGAGTCACAATATTTTGCTAAATACTACGGAGTTGATCTTTTAAAGAAATAAGGCTTCATGATGTAATAGATTGAAACTACTTTTGAAAAGCGCGTGACTATCCGTGAATGAAATATTAAAAGGATATTTTATATACAGTTTATCAAAGAAAAATAAACTTCATTCATGACTTTTTTAATATATGAGCGGGGTCAAAAACAGTATCATTACACCATGCAACCTCTACCTGTCATGAAACCACATAACACACCCCAAATCTTGCCAACAGATTTTTCAGGCACTCTCCAATTACAAATTTCCCAAAAATTCTTCCTCGAATACTCATAAAACTAATTGCCCTATCATTCTTACATTCACTCCTACGGCCTTTGCCTTTGTACAAAGGAACAATGACAGTATTCTTCCAGTCATTGGGAAAATTTGAAACCCCACTCTACTCATGGGATAACTCACACAATCTGACAGGTAGTATCAAGCCCTCACACTTAAGCATTTAACTTGTGAGCCCATCTAAACCCGTAGCTTGGCCATTCTTTAACACTTTCATATCTTTTAACAATTCATTCTCATTAATTAATTTTTTTGAAATTTACATTTTCCTAATTTCTGTTAGGCATATTTACTCTATGTTTTCTCCATACAATTTCTCAAAATACTCCCTACATCGCTCTCGTATACCGTTTTAATCACAGATCGTCTCAACACGTTCCTTCTGAATTCCCTGTGTCTTTAATTGCACTCATTGTTTCATTCTCTTTACCCACTTACAGAACAACTTATTTCCTTCCAAATCATTCAGAATTATTTCAAAGTTTTATCATATTTAATGTGTTAAAGTATGAGCAAAATGTTTTTAGGGTGCATTGGTGATAGCGTCTTAGATATGTTAGGATAGTAATGTATAATCTGTTCTAGTATAAGTAATTCAATCGTAATAATTATGTTTCAATATTTGTAATTATAAAATTATATTTTCCTCGGGTTTATTCAAATTTATATCGGATGGGAGAGTTAAAACAACATGTTTACTAGGTATAGATGTATAAACCAAACAGTAATATAACTTTTCAAATGATTTACCGGATGGATTAAAAAAAACTCTTTATTTTACATATAGATATAGAGCAAAGTTGAAAAATCAATTTTTTTTAACGATACATATTAATACAGTACATTGCACAAAATGCATTTATAATTAACTCTTTGCATACAATATATTAAAGTATTAGTCAAAATGGCTGATTACAATCTTGACGTCAATCGTTAAAATGACCTCAAGTAGAAGATTATGCTGATGAGTACTCACGCATAGAGTAGTTGCCATACGTACCAATGGAGTTGGTGTAACACATGTTGGGCTTGCAGCACAAATAGCCTCAGTGAGTTACGTAGTTACATTGTGTAGTGTATAGTGATGTGATCAGAGCGTGGAACATTAACGGAGGTCTCGATTCTAATGTTCTTCTTATGTGCATCAAACGAATCATGGTAGGACACCAAACATTTTCATCCATGATAGCCACATGAGGTATATGATCTGTCAAGACTTTTGCAGAGTGTACATGCATGTAAAAGTGGAATCTACTTGTAGCATATACTATTTCCAACATCTCCTTTACTACCTGGGCCCAGCCCTTTTCTGTTTCTGTTGGAGTGCGTGAGGCAAAAGAAACTGGCAGCTCAGTTTGAAGAAGACAACATCCCAGACCATCTTGTGAAATTTCACATTGTATCATCAATGACCTGGATAAATCAAAGTTTGTGTCGCAAAGTTGAAAGTAATCATTTCCTGTTTTCTTTTATCACTTGTCGATTCGTCTATATTTTTATCATGGTGTAAAGTTGACATAACCAGCACAAATTTATTTTTTTAGGTACGTAGGACACCAATGTAATTTAATTATGGAACCCGAATTGAGAGATATTTACTTCTGTTTCTTTTTTGAAAATCTCAGGTACACTTGTCTTGTTTTTACGTACTGTGTCGACAGAAGGCAATGTTCTTTCAACAGATGAATCATAAGGGGTAACTAGTAAACTAATTATCGAACGTCAAATTCCGGTTTGTTTTTGTTATGGGTTCCACTAAATGGTTTACAATATCATGTGCTTTATTACTCAGTTGGGAAGGCCGTGGTGGTTGTTTTCCCGCGTATACTTCCAGTTTGAGGATATAGAATGTCTTCGCATTTACAAGAGCTTGTATTTTTTATGCCATATTTGTCTGGTTTGTTTGGAATGTATACGCGGAAAGGACATCGCCCTAGGAAAGATAACATCATCTCATCAATAGTAATGTTCTCAAAAGGCATATAATGTTTTTGAATATTTTCAACAAAATTATCAAAAATGTCTCTTATAGCAGTTAGATTCAGTCTTTTTTCTTTGGTCCCGGGTATTCTTATCATCGAATCTCAAACAGTTTTGGAGAAAGTAAAACCTCTGCAGTGACATTGTAGCCCGAAAGATTTCAACTCCTGTACCATCTGTATGCCTCAAATCGTTCAAGCTTTGTCTATTTGAGCGGCTTAGGCCAGCTATATAAAAAAAAGTCCCATAAATGCTTTCAAATCCTCCAAAGTTGCATCTTTCATGTGGTACTGCTCTTTATTTTCTGGACTTTTTCCCATTTATTCCTTATTTGATTATTTGTATATGCAAGTATTAGTATTCAACATACACTTGTTATAAATAGACTCTAACATTAAATCTCTGTTTTGGATAGTTTTGCAGCACCTTTTACGCTTGGAGCATTAGTAATAATATTCTTAGAACGAATACGAACGCTTTGTCTAGGACAAACTTTCATCCATTTTGTACCATCTTTGGATGTATAAAAAACCTCACGTACCTCAGATGACTGAATAGGAGCCGCCGACGCATATTCCGGCTCTTCCGAATCATCCCAAATACCCTCCTGCTCCGAATAGCTTTCTTCACTTCTTTGAGAAACGTTGTAAACTCAACACTGCACCTCCCCCCCCTCCCCCACCTCCCTTACCTCCAACTACTGTGACGACGGGATTTGCGTGGAAATAATAACACTAAATAATCTGCGTTTGAATACTTCTCGGGTATGACATACCTGACCTCACTCACACCGGGGAAGGGAAACTTTGATGTCACAACCAACATGGAGGATAGAATTGAACCCTTAGCGAGAGTCGTTAACCCTGAACATGATATAAATATGAAAGCGAATAGTATGACCCTATCAAAGAGTCATTAACCTGCCCCACCCCTTGACTTAATAGTGTCAAAGTAAAGTCCTCTTGACACACCGGCAATGACTTTTTAAGGCCTTAGCTTAGAGGTGGTTTCTAACGCTCATTCTGGGACCGATTTTACGCAAAAATACCTAGTTATTCATCTTGTTGTGTTTCAGCGTTCGCCATGTACGGTTACATGGATTCGAAACTTTCCATCTCTGCCCGAATGAATTTAAATTAAAATGTTGGTCTAAGGAGACAGAATAATAAAATTAGTGGTTGTTATTCATTTGACAGAGATTTACCATCATTTGCGCTGGGTTTAAATGTGAGAAGATGTATATTGGAAATCTTCCTACCAATATGTAAATTAAAACGTTTACGTAGTTTACAAATCAAATATCCAAAGCTATTATTTATGTTTTTGTGAGGATTACTCCATCTAGATATCATATTTTGAAAATTGACACCTGGACACGGGAATCGAACCCGGAACATTTGGTCTAGTACGCCAATGCTCTAACCATCGAGCTATCCATGAATCGTCTCGTGCCCATTGCCATTCCTCACTCGTATTTTAAATCAGAGCCTATAGGGCCTATACCTTAATTGTCGCTATGCAAAAAAGGCCAATAATAATAATAACATTTATCTTTTTTGGTCAAGATTGTTGACTTATACAATTACAACCAAAATTATATTTAGCTTAGAAAAAATATATAATAGACAAATGCTAATTCAAAAGGAAAATACAAATAATAACATTTTGTGTATAATTAAATATCACGATTTGGGGATGGGAAGCGGGGGAATCCAGGCCACTGTGAGCCGTCTCTAATGTATATTAGAACGGGCATACTTCCTTCCTGTTGGGGATTTGAAGCCCTTACATCGGTCACTGTCAGAGTTTAACACTTATTTTACGGTAGTGTGTGATTAGGTGAAATGTGTACCAGTATTTGGTTGGGTTTGAAATGTGAAATGCTACAAGCATTATTGTATTTATAAAAGTAATTATCGTTTGTCAACCTATCAACCCTAGTAGGGATTTGAGCCCCCTACCTCTTTATATCACATGATGAAATGTGTACCCATACTTGCGTGGTCGGAAAGAATAAACACAATTCCAAAGGGTGGATAACGGTCCTTCACGCAATATTGAGCCCCATAGTCACCGGCGAGGTAGCACGTCTACATTCGCCTGACGTGTGAGCACGACTGCGAAGTCAGTAAATCCATGCTGTTTTACATGAATCGGGCAATCACCGATGAGGAAACAATATTATTGACAAATAAAATGTCCACACCTTTACTTGCGGCACACCCCGGTGAAGTGACTATAAATAGACTTTGAAATCACTACATTTGGTCATTATAATTAATGATTGCGTTGAATAAACATAAAAATGAGTTTCGACGCACTTGAAAATGGGATAAATTCAGGTATGTTTTATAGCGTTTTGTATTTTTTTAATGGTAACTATTTTGCTTATTACATCTTTGGTGTACAGAGGTATTTGCTCCTTTGATAGAATGTCAAGAAGATGCACCCCAGTGGCTTGCAGCCATAATTCAACCGGCAGCGCTCAATATCCTGGACTCTCTGGTGTTTTTTTAAGCGATGATGGAATTTGCTTGGTTGATAACAACTGGTCCATGGGTAATTAGCATCTTGCTATAGACTTTAGAGAATTGGCAGTGTTTTTTTCCCCACAATAGTAATAAATATGTATTTATATAATTTCAGATTACTGAGATACATACGTGTTGGACGACTGCCTGAGGGACACGGAGGTACAAACACCGCCGCTCAACGATTGGGCGCAGTTACACGACGTTGTGCCCGCATCATCTGTGCGGCCATCGGGTGCTGAAGAAAGCGGTGAAGTGGTGGTGAGTCTATACCAGTACATCTCCTTGAAGCTGTCAGTGGTCTACCCCAGGGGATAAACTCCACCACACCTGTCCCTGACGCATGCTATGGAAGGCTGTTAGTGGGATTCCGGGTGTTTGGGGTGAATTGGACACCATATACAGTTTAATATGTAAATTTGACAGTTTTAACAGTTAAAGAACATATTTTAAATTTGTATAAAAAGGTACCATCTACAAGTAACAATACTATAGCCACTAGCTTAGAAATAGACAACAAGATTTCTTTGCTTCCCTCTCGCATACTCTACCCAAACCACCATTATTTCAATTTGCCTGAAGAGCATTAGTTAAAGTTTGAGCTATCAAATGACGTTGACATATAGTAACTGTTAATTTCGACCCACTGTTGGTTTCGAGCTAAGATAACACTTTGACATCTGGGAACAGTAAATTTGACGCACTAATGAGGGTATATGGTTTTATAACGAACATAATTTAGTGTTTAAACGTGTTTAAGTATACCGACTTAGTAATTAACCGTAGAAACTATATTGTTACTTTAGCCGGTTATTAAAAGGAACCCTATATTGTACATGATCATTTGTTTGTTGAGCCAAAGATCATGGGTTCGATACTCGGCATGAATGGAATTGATGGTTTAAACCTTCATAGTGATAAATAAATTATCGTGGACTGTATTTTGTACCTGTCCTAGTCTTAAGTTAGATTATAACGTATATGAAAATATGACAAAAAAATGATTTCGTAGCTATTTTTACAAGCATTCAAATATATCGACATAATAACTAAACAGCGAAATTATATAATAGCTATTTACATTGCTGCTTTAACCATTTGAAACCTCCCCCCCCTTTTTTTTGCAAGATAATTTGTTTGATCTGTAGTGTGCAAGCACAGTAGTTTTAACGTACTATATGTTTCAAGTGTATTTTATTACAAACACTTTTCGAATGTTGGTATCAGTTAAAGCCATGTTTAAGAAAAATTGTATTAACATATTATATTAATACCAAAATTAGTTGGAAATTTAAAAGTAATATATATTAATTGTAGTATTTAAAGAGAAAAAAAATGCGTAAGTATAAAAAAAAATTATATGCCTGGAACAATTATATTTAAAGTTTTTACTTTGAAGTTAGTTTGAATTCAAACTTTTGTGTTTTAGCTCAAATGGATATTGGAGATGCCTGTCCAAACTGTGGAAAAGACGCGATCCAGGGCCCAACCTCCGCAGCCACCGTTCAGACGGTGGGATCTTTGTCGCCTTCAGGTGTCTTCCAGCAATACGGTGGTGTAGAGGCGAGGCAGCAAGGAAACACAATTTACATTTGAAGGCATGAATATGGTGATGGCGAGACCAGCATAAAAACCACGGCCAGGAATTAGTGAACCAGTAAATCAGGTTGGTGGAGGGTTGTCCCAAGGTATCGCTCTTAGAATTTTCGAGGAGAGAATTAAGTAAGTAAAGCGTTGTCTTTTTATGTCGGACGTGAATTGATAATACAATTAGAGATGCCAGAGAGTGATCGTTACTCTCAAACATGGCTTGAGGAGCAACTCAATGCTTTGTTAGGTCGTCTCACGGAGTTAGCACGGTGGATCACGTAAGTCTGCTATTAGAGAGCATAGACTCCTCGTCAAGATCTGTATTTGTGTCATCTAAAAGAGCAGATAAACTTGACATGCAGGCTGTGCTCTCTAATGTAGAACGAGTGTTACAAAGCAATGTTTCGTTCCTCACTTCATCCCCATTGTAAGTCAATTCACACCACTTTAAAGAGCCGCGCAGGAGGGGTTGCTATAAATGTGATAAACTCTCCCTAACTAGTATATTTAGCCGAAATAGCAAAGGAATCATTACGATTCAAAATGGTGACACGCTGTGCCTTGTCCGTAGGTTGCTTGTCACCAAAGCTATATGTGACAGTAAAATAGAGCCAGGATGGATGGACGTGAAAACCTTTAGACAAATCAAAATGGGTCATCCTTCAAAAACTAAAAGCAGAGGAATTATACCGTTATTCTCGTGTGAATCTTTTGGAAGGTGGTGGGCTCACTGAACTGAAACAATTTCAAACATACCTCTCCGAATACAAAATCACAGTGTTCAGGGAACGTCAGAGGAGGCAAGTCCTATATGAGGGGTTTACCCCTCCTGAACATTCCTTTAGGGGTTACCTGGGTTTGAATTTTCACGACGATAAGCAAAACCATTTTGATGTCATAACATCCTTGACGGCCACATTTAAATGCGGGTAATTTTGCCGCGAGTGCCGTGTGCCATTTAATAGTAAGAATATGCAAAATGAGAATCCATGTGCAAAAATTGCTACGCCAAAGCGGTTTGGAGTGGAGATCGAAGTGTGGCCTGTAAAAACTGTGGGCATTGGTTCACGAACCAGAATAGTTTTGATAACTATAAACGTTCCGGTTTTTGCAGAGGTCACATGTCTATCTGTGATGTCAAAAAAGTTTGTGGGGTTTGTGGGCAATGTTTCAGTTTGGAAAAGTCAAATTATTCACACAGTTGTTATAAGACTTTTTGTAGAGTATGCGAGACCCATCATTCTTTTGTTATTTATGCTATATGAAGCAATTCCCATCCAAGCCAACACTAGAAAAGAGCAATTTCATGTTCTTATTCTATGATTTTGAATGCAGATAAGAAATGCTTCTTCAAGGTGTGGCCAGCAAGTAATTGCACGAACCTAACCTCTGCGTCATGAAGATGTGTTGCAAGGCCTGCCTTCATATCGATGTAAATGACCATAACTGTACCAAATGTGGGGGAAAGAGAATGCCCATTTTCAAAGGTGATGTCACAATGTCCAATTTATTTTTAGAGAAAGTTAAAACAAACAAAAATAAGGATCACCCTCTTAGACCATAATAACAAGGGTTATGATGGAAATTTTATTTTAAAATACATAATGGAGGTTAAAAAATGGACGCCAGAGTTCATAATGAAAGGGGGGAAAATCATGTTCATGCGTTATGGCCCGCCCCACAATATTTATTCACTGAACTTTCTCCCGATGTTATTGTCGAAGATGCCCAAAATATTCGTCTTGGATGAATCTTTGGCCAAGGGACATTTCCCCCATTTTTTAAATAAAAATAAAACGTGGGGTATAGGGATTCTTACTGGCAAAGGAGGACTACGGCATCGGTGAGATGTCAATTGAGGGGAAGGAGCACTTTGAGAAGTGGTTTGACACGATGGACAAAGAAAATTATGTCTTTGATTTTAACCGTTAGTTGGAACTGTATTGCGTGAAAGATGTAGAGATCTTACGGAAGGCCTGTCTGAAGCTTAAAGACATGCTAATGAAAAAAGCACAGCTGGATCGTTTCAGAAAGGTGTGTACGATTTCAGGAGCAGCTATGTTGGTTTACCACCGAGGTAATCTTAAGGAGAATACCATCGGTATCATACCTAACGGTGGATGCTGATTTGCAGACAACAGTCACATGTCGGTGTACAATGGTTCTTCTGGGACGCCTATCAACGCCGTGTTTCTCTCCTTCATGCGGGCAATGGCCGTGAGGAATATGTATTTGGGCAACGTGTAGACGGAGTTGTTAAAGCTGGAGATACCACCACCACCTTCCAGTTATGGGGCTGTTATTGGCACGGGTGCCCTCTCTGTTATCCTGACAGTACCACCCCTAGCAAAATCAGCCGCAACGAGACCATGGAGATGCGCTATGAAGCGACCATGGCTTGCGTGGAAAAAATTCGAGAATGCCGGCTACACGGCTATAGAGATGTGGGAGTGTATGTTTAATGCGATGAAACGCACAGACAAGGACTTGAAACTATTTGTACTCCAGCACATGGTGTATACCAAGGAGCCCCTCAGTTCCAGGGACGCATTCTTTGGCGGGCGTACAAATTGTATCAAACTCTTTCACAAAGCAGACCATTCTTGTGGAGAAAAGATCAAGTACTTGGACGTGTGTTCATTGTATCCTTACGTTTACAAGTACAAATATATCCTATCAGCCATCCCAAAATTCACAAGGAACCAAATTGCCCGTCTATAGATCAATTAGAAGGCATAACCAAAATTACCGTGATGAATCCGCGGGATGTATTCATGCCCGTATTGCCTACACGGATGCACGACAAGTTAATGTTCATCTTGTGCAGGAAATGCGGGGAGGAGAAAAACCAAGGC
>CABFVX010011322.1:0-11062 GCA_902151425.1 Timema shepardi | reverse complement strand
TGGCCAGTGACCAGTTAATGTCCTGGCTGCAGGACACGTGTCGGCCAGTAGAGGTTGTGGTCAGGGACCAGTTAATGTCCTGGCTGCAGGACACGTGTCGGCCAGTATTGGTTTTGGCCAAGGACCAGTTAATGTCGTGGCTGCTGGACACGTGTCGGCCAGTAGAGATTGTGGCCAGGGACCTGTTAATGTCCTGGCTGCAGGACACGTGTTGGCCAGTAGAGGTTGTGGCCAGGGACCAGTTAATGTCCTGGCTGCAGGAGACGTGTCGGCCAGTAGAGGTTGTGGCCAGGGACTAGTTAATGTCCTGGCTGCAGGACACGTGTCGGTCAGTAGAGGTTGTGGCCAGGGACCAGTTAATGTCCTGGCTGCAGGACACGTGTCGGCCAGTAGAGGTTGTGGCCAAGGACCAGTTAATGTCCTGGCTGCAAGACACGTGTCGGCCAGTAGAGATTGTGGCCAGGGACCAGTTAATGTCCTGTTTGCAGGACACGTGTTGGCCAGTAGAGATTGTGGCCAGGGACCAGTTAATGTCCTTGCTGCAGGACACGTGTCGGCCAGTAGAGGTTGTGGCCAGGGACCAGTTAATGTCCTGGCTGCAGGACACGTGTCGGCCAGTAGTGGTTGTGGCCAGGGACCAGTTAATATCCTGGCTGCAGGACACGTGTCGGCTAGTAGAGGTTGTGGCCAGGGACCAGTTAAATGTCCTGGCTGATGGACACGTGTCGGCCAGTAGAGATTGTGGCCAGGGGACAGCTGACCTTTACACGGGATTGTATTTATTTTTATCGACACAGAGGTTATAACACCCAGCATTTGTCGTGCACCGCGTCTTACCACCCATCCGGGCTATCCGCATGTTTACACAGGGGAGAGGAGTGATTAAGGTTGAATTTAGATGAAGTGTGCCCACATTTGAGTGGAGAGAGAGCGGAAAACAGTTTAGAAACAATCACTTCAATACACCAGACCTATATTCGAACCCCTATCTCGCTGTCATTGGCAGCCCAGTTTATTACGAGAGTGACGCCTTAGAGTGAGTGTACAACACAAACTTGTACACTCAGGAACGAAATGTTGAGATCACAGTTCCAGCGACTGATCGCACGGCTCTTTATTGGTTATTAAATCAATCTCGCTCGTGTTTTTTTTAACTATGGCTATCTCTCCCGAGCGGACCACGGGCGACTCACGGCTCACTGACTGCCCAACAATTAATCACTTTATTATCTGTGAGCTTGAAGAGCAGAGTTACCGCTCCGGGTTTTTGTGCGCCACCCACAACCGGGGCAACGCAAGAGGGAGCGAGAGGGGGATAATGTACAAAAACTATAATGAAAGAGTGCTAGTGAAAGTAAACGGACGGCAATCAAAAGAGAGAGAGAGAGAGAGCTAGACCGGAAGAGAGGGCAAACACTATCAGAAGTCGTTACTCAAACCTTGAGCGATAGCACACACATAACAGTTTAGGGACCAAGTGAAGTCAAGTGGACCACCTAGTACTGCGTGTGGTCTGGTCGAACTCGCACAGGGGCAGCTTTGTTACTCTCTGACCCCCTGACAACAACAAAATCACAACCACTGGGACATTAGTGACATCACAAGGGAAGAACGACCTTGATGGGTTTGAGAACGCACCTTGTTTTATTTTCACTTCATTAGAGGTTGCACCGATGATGATTTTCACTCCATCAACCTCAGCGTATGGTCAAGAGTTGACCAGTATCGGTGATCACGCCAAACGAATGTCAGGCTCATATAATCTGAATGCATTGAAATGCTCATCGGTAACGGATGACATGAACTAATATAATGTTGTTGAAAAAAATACACATAGATGTGGGAATCGAGCCCAGGGGCCTTGACATAGCATACTAATGCTCTGTCGCCGATCCATCTGGAATAAATTATAATATTTTTAGCATCATTGTAGGTGTAATGCATTGTATAATATTCCAATTAATAACTTAAGTCCAATCGTCTTACGAATGGACTTTTATGACAGGTAGAGAACTTCCTAGAGCTAATTCACGTATTCATACGTCAAGATATGTGAACTGAGCCTGCCACTTTTGATAGATATTATCAATACCTATAAAATAACAATAATAGTATGGTAAAATGATATCAATGTTGACCACAACAAGATATGTTTATATTTTCTAAAAAGCCCTTTCTATGAAAACTGCAGCCTAGGTATTGAGAAGGAATCTAAATATACATTATTAATCATATTCTGAGAGAAGGGTGGTTAGGACCCCCACCCAACCACCCCCTCTCTCGACACGGCTTTACCCTCGCAAAATGTTATCTTACCTCCTTTGAATTCGTCCAAAAGCTTTTCTTGTCGTATTCATGCGATTTTACTCTTGTCCATATTTAAATATACGCACAGGGAGAAAAGGGTCGTTTATTTTTAATGCACTCCTTGATGTGTTGAGTGCACTTCTGTGTCCAATATAAACACAAGTAGAGGGGACAGGAAGTGTGAAGCTTGTCATTCATATTCATCCAATCAACGTCAGTTAGTGCAGTCCATTTGAAGCGAGAAAATACATTAATCAAACTGGCCCATCGTGGTTTGGAAGAGCCGATAGATCGTTCAGAAGGATGGATACATTTCATTAAAACGTTTGCAAGTTGTATTGTAAGACTACTGAAATGTTTGTGGTGTTCTTTTCAAAATATCCATGTTATGTGGCAAATCATTTACAAAACTTGACATATAATCTCCATTCACGGTAGGAATTACTCTCTGAAAGGTCTTTTTTCCTACTAATATCCTACTATATAATAGATTTCTGGTAGGGAAAAAGGCCTTTCAGAGGTCAATTCCTACCGTGAACAGACTTTACCTCTGTTAGTGGAGCCGATGGATTTTGGAAGAAACACGGTTTTTGAATATGTTCAAAAAGAATAATATTTTTAGAAATGAGTTTATTAGGAAAATAGATTTTTGGTTATATAATATGACACTATAACGACGTTTAATAAAACCAGGTTTGAAGATTTTATTCTGATTTTTTATTTTTTTAATGAAACTATTTTGATGCTCGAACCAGCCCCGGGATATGAAAATACGAACTCTCTCCTGATAACGATAGCTTCTCTTTTTTCCCTTTCAAAACCAAACACTCCTCTGCTGGAAATGAACGTGAACACAGACAGACAGACAGGCAGACACTCGCCAGCTTCCCACAAAGAAAGATTAGTTAAAACAATTTCCTTTGATTCTTTGCAGGACTCCTTCAGGCGTCATTATGCCACTAACACAATTTTATGACGATCTTCTTTACACGGTTAAAAGAGCTTCTCTCCGGGAAACTGCGCCACGGTTTGACTGCGACTCCTTCATATGTGTTGTGTTTCTTCCACAGGAGGGGTTAAACCCACCATATGAATGCGGACCTAGGGTGCCACCCATTTTGAAGGATAATATCCTAGAGCTGAGGTATTTATGATGAAAATGAAAGTTTCAAAACCACTAAAACAGTCTTCAGTTATTTTAAGATTAAATTGTTGTGGCCCTGTTAAAAAAAAGACTGTTTGCTTGGGGAAGACTGGGTACATTTCTAGATGAGAAATGTAAAAAATTAGCTAGTTACGTCACTACCCGAACATAGTTTTAAGCTATGAAACCTAAAATATAGGCCTTACAATAAAACATGTTGATACCTTACGTTGCACGAAATATATTTGGGGGGAGAGGACAGTGAATTTACTAACTCTGGCATTCCAAAATTATTATTTGTTAAAGTTAATATTCTGCTTACAAGTCTTTGACAAACATAAGTAAAGGAAACAACTAACAGCCAGACCACAGAACATTAGTTTACTCCTGACATTTTAACACAAAACTGTTTACATTTGTTTATATCTATTTGTTGGTATAGTAATATGAACAAAATCAGAGTAAAAAGAAAATTCATATTAATATGTGAAAGTTAATATACATAACATATCATGTTTTATAGAAATCAGATTTGAGTTTCGAGTTTTGTAAATAAAATTAAAATGTATATTTGAGATTTGATCCGAGAAAATATACATTCGATCCATTTCTATTAAGTATTCATTAACTTAGTATTATATATTTGTGTGTATGCTTTATTTTAAAATAGTCTTTCAAAATACACGATTTAAAATCAGGTATAACTGAATGGCATTAAAATAATCTATAACATTATAAACAATATAAATGTTTTGACACATGTAATTGGCGATGTCCTAGTGGCACGCGGTCATATCCGTTCCGTCGTCCTGGGTTTGGATCCTGACCGGATTAGTATACGAACTGATCATCCCTGGATTCACCTGCATCAGTTTATATCTCAGCTCTAGATTTATATATCTAAACATATTGTGTTTGGGTGTTAGTTAGTTACGACCACTCTGTTGACTGGTGTTATCGCCAGTGTTTAACATACGACCACTCTGTTGACTGGTGTTGTCGCCAGTGTTTAACACACGACCACTCTGTTGCCTGGTGTTATATCCAGTGTTTAACACACGACCACTCTGTTGACTGGTGTTATATCCAGTGTTTAACACACGACCACTCTGTTGACTGGTGTTATTTCCAGTGTTGAACATACGACCACTCTCTATTGACCACTCACAGTGGTTAAAGGCTCCAGATGGGTATTCCCTAAAATCCCTCAAAGAGACTCCCTCATGTTCCCATAAGATACTGACTGGACCAGGTGGAGAAATCTCACTTATTATTTCCGAACCAGAATTATTTTCAGTCTTTCTTTTTCTCCCCCTTCTTGAGTAGACTTCTCCCACGCAACTTTATCCAGTGTCACACGAACAAATGGGGGGATAGATTAACGTTCACGTTACATCAAGGTTTTAATAAACATTTCCTATACACACTGCTATCCAATACACTAATTACAAACTAACTTAATATAGGGGAAACATCTGCAACGGTGGGCTAAGAGTTTTGTATCGCCTGATTTGCTTCTGATAGGGAGGCCAGTGTTTGACTCGCTGTGGGGTGTACTAAAATATATTACCCCCAAATTGTTTTTCATTCCCATTTCATGCAATTTCAGGTACACTTATTCCAAAACTCTACCTTACTTATCCTTAGCTCACTAGCGTAAATATGCAGATATTCCGGTCGAGTATTAACCCGTGGTGCAAAAATATGAACAGAAAATACGATTATGTGCTAAAGGATAAATTTGATTATGCATTTATCAGGTTTGGTCAAAATCAGTTAATTTCGTTATTTAATGTTTCACATACCTGATCTAATTTACTATATATATTATAGTAAGTCCCATAACATACTTTGTTATGTTTCTTCGGAAAGCTCTATGGTTCATATTCTTTATGGGTGTCAAATGAACCCGAGAATCTCGCCTTACAATAAAATAGGGCTACTAAATTTGTTTGAGATGAATTTAAATTTCTCATTCGTTATTTTAAAATAAACCCTGTTATTAGTTTCGTGTAAGCCCTATAAAAAATTATCTTAGTCCGACGAAAATAGAGTGAACATTGAACAATATTGTATGCTGACCCTCAATGGGATAACTTCAGCTTTGGTCAGCATGGCAAGAAGATTTATTTATTTGTGGGGCTAGTCATGCGCGAAATGGTAAGATATTTGGGTGCACACATCCCCTTATTGTGACCCAAATAAAGATAACAACTACGTATTATATCCACTGTAAATAACCCGAGTGTGTATAAAGTTTTATTAACATTCAACAACTCTTTCAAAAGTTCGGCGTGGACTTACAAATATAAACATTGACAGAGTGAACCAATGGCTGAGCTTGCTGCGAGACGCGGGGATGGTTCTAGTAAGCGATGGCAATGAATATTAGTAATATGTAGTATCCAAAAGGGAAGTAGGATGGTTCTGGTAAGTGATGGCGATGAATATTAGTAATAAGTAGCCAAAAGGGACGTAGGATGGTTCTGGTAAGTGATGGCGATGAATATCAGTAATAAGTAGCCAAAAAGGACGTAGGATGGTTCTGGTAAGTGATGGCGATGAATATTAGTAATAAGTAGCCAAACTGGACGTAGGATGGTTCTGGTAAGTGATGACGATGAATATTAGTAATAAGTAGTGGGACGTAGGATGGTTCTGGTAAGTGATGGCGATGAATATCAGTAATAAGTAGTGGGACGTAGGATGGTTCTGGTAAGTGATGGCGATGAATATCAGTAATAAGTAGTGGGACGTAGGATGGTTTTGGTAAGTGATGGCAATGAATATTAGTAATAAGTAGCCAAAAGGAACGTAGATACGTGCGATCTCTAGAAAATAAAGTCTAGATTTTATGTAGCTATAATAAACATAACAGATGAGGTACAAGACAATTTTCATATGAAGGGTCTTATGACATCTAGAAAAGTTACTGTATCTACTTTCATGTAGTCATACATCAAGTTATGAGATATGCAGCTGTCAATTATGATATATATTATTAATATATATAAAATAACAGTAATAATATAAGGTGGGAAACCCCGATGGGGAATAAGATGCGATGCTATAAAAAAATATATATAAATATATAGTGATCTTTTTCTCACGTCTTACTACCCATCCGGATTACATGAAGATGTACTAATTACTCTAATGTGTTCAGCAATGAGTAAGGTTGAGTTTAAGAGGAAGTGTACCTGAATTTGCGTCGAAGAAATGGGGAAAACCCGTTTAGGAAAAACCACCCTCATTACATCCAACTGAGACTCGAACCCCGATCTCCCCATTATCAGCAGTTTAGTCAACTGCAAGAGTGACGATCGACTACCAAAGGGGGGTAAAAATGTTATCATCGTTGACATCAGTTAAACCTGTTCGAATTTTCTGAAACTGAATGGTATATTCATCCACAAATATGAACCGTATCACTCGAGACTCTCGAGATGGGTACTATTGTGGACCTTGCGAGTGTAGTGAATGGTGCCCAGTAGGACCGTGTGAGCCGGCCCCCCGTGAAATGTATTTTGTTTCCCACAAGGTACCATCACGGCCTTCTCTGTTGCATGATACAATCCTGCCGTGTCTGGCACGGCCTGCATCCAGATCGATACCAACATGGCCGCCAATACCGACTGAATAGAGACAGTGATAGGAGCTTTCTGTATCGAGCCAGGATCATTCGAGCAGTTCTCGAGACTCGACCCGCACACACAGGGGAGTAGGGGGAGGGGGATTACTTCACATTTACTCGGGGTTAGTTTATAAAAGCTCCCGGGGGGAGTGAAAGTCAAAATGGACACTCGCTTATAATTAATGATGATATCTGGGATCTATCTCAAGCAGTGGGTCCCCGCGACCGCCTGTGGGGTCGTGATGGTCTCCCCTAGGGGCGTCGCGAAAATATCAAGACATTTATAATAATGACCACAGATATCAAACAAATAAAAAGTTTGTTTTAGCTATAATTAATTTAGTGGTTCTAAAGTGCATTTTAGAAGAGTATTTTTATTTTTAGTGGGTTCTTAATAAGGAACTCATTAATTTTTAACACCAGGATATCAGGACGTTGCTTATCAAGGCTGCCACAAGATATATAGCATGTAACAAAGGGGTCACAAAACATAGTACATGCACCAAAGGGTACTACAAAATATAATGCATGCACCAAAGGGTACCAAAAAATATAATGCATGTACCAAAAGGTGTCACAATATATAATGCATGTACCAAAGGATACCACAAAATATAATGCACGCACCAAAGGTACCACAAAATATAATGCATGCACCAAATGGTACCACAAAATATAATGAATGCACCTATGGTGTCACAAAATATAATGCATGTACCAAATGGTACCACAAAATATAATGCACGCACCAAAGGTACCACAAAATATAATGCATGTACCAAATGGTACCACAAAATATAATGCATGCACCAAATGGTGTCACAAAATATAATGCATGCCCCAAAGGGTACCACAAAATATAATGCACGCACCAAAGGTACCACAAAATATAATGCATGTACCAAAGGGTACCACAAAATATAATGCATGTACCAAATGGTGTCACAAAATATAATGCATGTACCAAATGGTGTCACAAAAAATAGGGTTGTACCAAATGGTGTCACAAATTATAGAGTATGTACCAAATGGGGCCAGTCCTGGATAACGGCAAATTTACACTAAAGAAGCAGGATTGGAGAAGATATAACTGAATTAAAGTGTACCCGCATTTTATCGGAGGGGAAAAGAGTGGGAAACCGTTTAATAGGCAACAATTGTGGAGTGGTCTTACCCCTCTCCCCCCTAGACTTTGTTAAGTTGTTTACGGACACAATCTGAGAGCGTTTAGCGTGCACGGGAAATACCACAATAATAATAATATTAAAACAAACAAAAAATACCCACGAGATATTAAAATGGGAAACTTAAAGCTGTATAAAAGAACGAGAATGAGTAAGAGTGAAGGGTGAGTGAGAAGGGAGTGGAGTTTATTTGCTTTGTATCAGGCCATCTGCGTGTTCTGTTAGATTGCAAATCAACGCCACTCACTTCCACTCATGTGCTCGCATACGGCGCTCAGTACACAAGGAGTCACGGAAATAAATACGAGCTCATCCGTTCGGCTTTTGATACGCTGGGAATATCAACCTGTGGTCTAAACACTCTCTCAAATGGTTTTTTACCACCGCATCTTACTACCCGTCTGGGTTATACGCCTATGTACTAATAATAATAATAATAATAATAATAATTAGCACCGCGTCTTACTACCCGTTCGGGTTATACGCCTATGTACTAATAATAATAATAATAATTACCACCGCATCTTACTACCCGTTCGGGTTATACGCCTATGTACTAATAATAATAATAATAATTACCACCGCATCTTACTACCCGTTCGGGCTATACGCTTCAAGTACTAATTACCCTAATGGATTGGGAATTGGGAAGGTTGAATTAGAGGAAGTGAGCCCGCATTTGCGTGGAGGGAGAGTGGAAAACCATTTAGGAAAAANCCACCCCCAGTTCACCCGACCGAGATTCGAACCTCGATCTCCCCGTCCTCAGCAGTCGAGCTCAACACGACAAGCGCGTTAGCCAACTACGCCACCGAGGCGGGTGCCTTTGTACTAATTATGCCAATGATTTTAGGGATTAGAGAGGTTATATTTATATAAAGTGTACCCACATTTGCGTGGAAAGACCACGCTGCCACTGAAACGGGTAAATGGCTCAATAATAACCGGGATTGTGGTATTGTAAGGGTCCCTGGCTGCAGACCCTAGAAGTCTTGGGTTCGATTCCCTGCTAGTGGCGGGATATTTTTCTCGAAAGGGGGATACTTCATATGGTCACCAGTGGTTGGTTAATTAGGCTGAAGTTAGGTTAAGAGCTTCATTGGCTTCACCCCGTCATACTCAGTATCACCATCACCTCATCTCATCGAGACATGTAAAGAGCCGCCATGGAGAGGATGTACGATTATTACACTCGGGCGTCGCCTGGGCAACGGTACATTAGTACTGGATAATCTCTCCGCAAACTGAGATACAGATTTATTTAGCGCAGACACGTCATAATAATAATTATTAATATTTCTTGATGACTCAGTAACTGAGCGGTGCATTCATTTAGCTCATCCTCAGCGGACAAGATCGCCAAGGCACTGTTAGAAAGCACAAAAGATCCGACTGTGAGACGAAGAGAGCTCTAAACTCCACATTGGTGGGCACGATGACTAAATGCCAGGCTCGTCTAGTTTGGACTGCCGGTGACGAGGAGTTCCGAGGTTCAAAACCTGGTAGGGTGTAGTGAGAGTGAATTTCTCTAAGACAACGTATCTGCGAAATTGAGTGTACATCTTCCTCCCCACCTCGTTAGTGTAGATAGAATGTGTATAGCCTGGATGGGTGGTAAGATGTGGCTGGAAATAATATACCAAAAACCTGGATGAATTTCATCACACTGAGCTACACCGACTAACTTTGTTTAGTAATTATTGTTTATTGGACACAAGTGTCACTAACCAATTAATTTAACCGTAAGGAGAAGAGAAGGCGTACTCGCGTGGAAAGAGGATGGTAAAACCACCCTAGGGCACACACTCATGATTCAAACCCCAACCTTCTCTTCAACTGTGGCAGTACGAGTATATTTTTTTTTGTATAAGTATCTTTTTGAAATGAATCAATTTGTAAGGCGATACAGAAAGTGTATTGGACAGAAGCTCGATCCAATATCGAGACTGGCAGGCAATCAGCTGACCTCTCTTTATTGGGTCGTCAAGTGAAGGGCTAACCTCCCTGGAAGTAATTCCCGAGTACGTGCGTGGTCCATCCGTGAAACTTTCTAAAATAAACCTAATTTATCTTAGTGTTACGCGTCTTTCTGCACGTGTGGATTATCCGAAACCTAAGGTCCAGTCTAAATACGTCGCGTCCTCGAGAGTCCTTAGGTCCTTCCTTCTAAAGAGAGGGCCCTTGTAGCCATCCTCCTAAGGAGAGTGACTCTACTGTGGCTTTATTAATGTGTACCCTGTCAAGATCCCGGTCAAATAGCCAATCATTTGTATACAAATACATGAACATCGTAATGAAAGCACCAATGGCCGCACAGAAATCTTGTAACCCTTTTCAAAAATATAATGGTATATTTTATTTAACTGTTACATTCCTAACACTTCTTATCAAATAAAGAATTTCGATATTTTATTTAAAGAAACAAATTTACAACTACTGCAAATGTAAACACTTGGTTGTGATTACTAATTAAAATGATTTATTTTATTATGTTTTATATCTGTTCGACGAAACATCCTACTCTCTCATTGGTTGGCATGATATCACGTGGCTACAAATACCAAGCGGGAAATGAATACAGAAATAACACACATAGGAAGACACATTTAATTTGAGCAAATATAAATAAATATTAGTTTAATTCAATTTATTTTGTATCACCGCGTCTTAAAAATACGCATTTATGTACTAATGATGCTAATATGTCAGTAGTGGTTAAATTAAGAGTTCTGGCCCACTTTCTCCCATAAGGTTTAACATTGATCCTCACCGCACCCCGTGAAGTGATCCTCA
>CABFVX010011321.1:0-11069 GCA_902151425.1 Timema shepardi | reverse complement strand
GGGTAAGGAACGGGTCCAACTACTAGTTTTATTGCGTGGGTAAGGAACGGGTCCAACTACTAGTTTTATTGCGTGGGTAAGGAACGTGTCCAACTACTAGTTTTATTGCGTGGGTAGGAAATGGGTCCAACTACTAGTTGTATTTATTTGTTGTATTTAACGTGTGCTTTCTGAACCAACTGATTATTTAAGCACACGAGAACTTCTATGAGCGAGATCGAAAGGGCCTAACAATTTTGCCGGGAAAGGTATTTTCACAAACCTTACAGGGTTATCTTACATACCACAATCGACATGGGACCGATGGCTTTACTTTCCCTCCAAAAGAAGTTATGCTATGAATTGTTATCACTCGAAAGAAATCCTTTGACCCCGGCGGGATTTAACCCACGAACACAGAGTCTTGAAGCGAGCACTTTACTCCAAGACCAGTGAAGTCAACCAAACTGCTAGCATTATTATATGATTGAACGCTAGAGTATAAAGATAGCGCCACAAACACAAAACCAAATATTGTCCGAGAATAGGAATAACAGTCTCAACTAAAATCATTCATGGCTGCACTAGTGAGCACGTAAACTAAATTCAAGGCTCAGTTAGTCTAGCCTACTGGCGACGGGGAGATCTCATGGCTGCACTAGTGAGCACGTAAACTAAATTCAAGGCTCAGTTAGTCCAGCCTACTGGCGACGGGGAGATCTCATGGCTGCACTAGTGAGCACGTAAACTAAATGCAAGCCTCATTTAGTCCAGCCTACTGGCGACGGGGAGATCTCATGGCTGCACTAGTGAGCACGTAAACTAAATGCAAGGCTCATTTAGTCCAGCCTTCTGGCAACGGGGAGATCTCATGGCTGCACTAGTGAGCACGTAAACTAAATGCAAGGCTCATTTAGTCCAGCCTACTGGCAACAGGGAGATCGAGGTTCAATCCACAGCCGGTAATTCTTGAGGTATTTTGTCTAAATGTTATCCTTTTATTTCTGTATGCAAGTACAGGTACATTTCATCTACATTCTACCTTCGTCACCCCTACCCTATTTTCGGGAGTAAATATGTAATGTTCGAATGGTTAGTAAGGCAATGAGCTAAAAACTAAAGTCGAAGAACGCCAAGCAGGGCTTTATCTAGGGTGCTGTGATCATTATAGGAGCCAGGAAAAAACCTTACTAAAATGGCAAATAGCTATCGGTGCTAACTTGTATGATTAGAAAAATATCTGAATATTGGTCTTCTCATTTCAAAACAATAACTTTACATGAATCAACACATTGAGGAGTCTTAACTTTAAATTACAACTCCTCTTTTGATTAGAAAAGATGTCAGGTAAATAATGTCAATAGATATATTGTGTTTGTTTATTTCTAAGATAACTATAAGCTCATTAGGTAAACACAAATATTTATGCTGATTTAAAAAGTAAACTAAAGATTAGGGCTAATGTTAAAGGGTGTTAAATTAGCGAGAAATATTTCTTAAATAATGGCTGTTTCCAAAAGCTATGGATTTAAAAAAAATAATATATTGACTTAGTGTTAACATTTATGACTAATTCCCCTTTTTATTTTTATTGTTTTGACAAATTTTGTGCATTTTTATTAATTTATTTTAAACAAATATAATTCAATCAAAGTTTTTTTTTTGCCACTACATGAACGCCATTGTTCAACGCTCGATTTATTTATCTGACCATAACATAATAACTGTCCAGATAGACAGACATTCTCCTGTGACTAAATATTATATTGTGTTTACTGGGGAGGGGGCCAGAGAAGAGACTTATTTCCAATAATGGTTCAGGGTGAAATCATCTCACCTGTATAGTTTACTGGGGGGGCTAGAGAAGAGACTTATTTCCAATAATGGTTTAGGGTGAAATCATCTCACCTGTATAGTTTACTGGGGGGGCTAGAGAAGAGACTTATTTCCAATAATGGTTTAGGGTGAAATCATCTCACCTGTATAGTTTACTGGGGGGGCTAGAGAAGAGACTTATTTCCAATAATGGTTTAGGGTGAAATCATCTCACCTGTATAGTTTACTGGGGGGGCTAGAGAAGAGACTTATTTCCAATAATGGTTTAGGGTGAAATCATCTCACCTGTATAGTTTACTGGGGGGGCTAGAGAAGAGACTTATTTCCAATAATGGTTTAGGGTGAAATCATCTCACCTGTATAGTTTACTGGGGGGGCTAGAGAAGAGACTTATTTCCAATAATGGTTTAGGGTGAAATCATCTCACCTGTATAGTTTACTAGCAGGCTGATCCATTCTTTGTACTATATCAAACTATTCAAATTAGGATGTTCAACTCCGGCTGCTAGTGTATATATAATTCCTCCTGGAACAATACTAAGCTAACTATGGCAATCCCAACTTAAAATTCCCGCTCAGCTGTCACTCTTAAATTTGAAATTTTAACATTTATCTTATTCTCTGGAGTAGTCCCCCTACCTTTTCCCCAAATTTAAATTTTCTACCAAAGTTAAAACGTCTTTCTTATTTAGACTCCCTCCTCCAAGTCCTGGAGCCCAATTTTGAAATTCCTCATTTCATAAATTTTCATTGTTAAATGAGGTGGTCCTTCTAAAGATTGTCAAAATTTCAATTTTTCATCCTATCTCAAAGGGGCTTAGATTTTTCTGAACATACACCTCAACTCACTTTTTTTTTATATATATATTACTAGCATGAAGTACAGCTTTGCCCCGGAGAATAGTTTAGAGTTACTAAAAAGATTAAAAAGGTTGAAAATTAAATCAAATTAATTTTTAAGGGTTATGTAATAGGTTAAAAATAAGGTTTAAGTATATAAAAAAGGTACTAAGAGAAAAGTGGTGGACAGACAGACAGACAGACAAACAGCATTGCGGAAACCAGGTTTTTGGTTTCAGGGGGTCATGAAACGTTGACATTTATCAAAATTTTGAGTTAAGATTTTTTGACAATCACAATACTAGTAGATATAGATCGTTCCTTGTATTTATTTTTGTTATTTTTAAACAGTAAATAAGGTAGTTTTAATCCAATAGTTATCTAGCTTTAGACTTGCGTACAATATATCGAATCTAGTATCAATTTGCTTTTTATCATTACGAAATTCAGGGGTTATTTTAATGTGTATAGCATTTATCTATTTTGAAATATAAATCATAAACCTGGTTTTAAAAGGTATCTTATGATCTCAACACATCTTCAATGCTCTTTATTTTAACAATCACATAATTAATGTATTTATTAAAATAGTATTGAGTCTTGGGGGAGACCAATTCCCAGTTCTCCCTCTCTTGGGTGTGGCACTGACCTATATATAGATACAAGAGTATATAATACCCAAGGAAGAACAAACAAAGAAATTCTGCATTAATCTTTTTTGGTGGTTTAGCTTCAATTTGAGGAAACACTCAAATTTTTTATGTCAATAGGCTGTCATTTATAAATTATCAGAACTATATTAAATCTATTAAAATAACTGAATATTTTGTTTTTGCTTAGAAACATTTTTGACAATATTTTTATTGTGATAAATTAATGGAAAACTATCCCTTTATAAACATTTTCACGTAAATTAAAATAAATAGCACAACACAATCTTACATACTTTCTCACATAGTAACTAGCCAAGAGTTGGTTTACTTCCAATGTATATTACAACTAGGAATCAAATTTTCATAAATTGGTCGTCAGGGAATGTCTGTACGGGGCACTGTACCATTTATTTACTTTTTCAAACCTATAAACACTTTAAGCAAGATTAATCCTGCTAATTTTAAAGTATGGTGTTGCGAGTAAATACAGGCCCACTTTGATGAGTTTTGTTTAAATCCTTATATTAATTGTATAAAGCCGAAAATGACCGAACTCGATTGAGTATAAACATTAATATAGACACCCTTAGCTTATAAATTGTGGACAGGAGGAAGATCACAAACCAAACATGTTTGTATTCTTGTATATGTTTGTGTTTGTGTTCAAATATCACACACACACACAAGTACGATTCTAGAAATGTTATTTTTAATTGTTTAACTTTGTAGGAATTCAAATCATTCTATTCTCAATGAATAGCTCTTAGCTCAGGCTTGATAAAAACCCGGGCTATTTAAAAAAGAAGTTGGGCTATATTAGGTTTTATTGGGTTTGTTGTGGTGTGATTGAAGATATTATGTATGTTATCTGATCTAACCAATCATTCTAACATATTAATTAGTGCCTAGACTGTTACTCTAGCTCTTCAGCCTCTTCTGACAAGTTCATTTCCATGAGCTTCAACAGACATGAGCTGATTGCTTGTGCTTCCGTCCATCCATACATAACAAAAACATTCTCCGGATTATTCATAATATACTTCCGGGCCGATCCCGGTCGGTTGCACTCAGGGTGTTAGTGTCCTAAATAGTTTCCCACTCTCTCGCCACGCAAATTTGGGTGCACGTTCTCATTTACAACTACCTCATCCCTAACCATTAGCATCATTAGTGCATAGGTGTATAGCCCTAAAGGGTAGTTAGAAGCGGTTATAAATAATATTTATATCTTAAAGAACATTCCTGTTTTCAAAAACTAATAATGTAACAAATATTTGGATGATGTTATGTATGTTAAAGTAAGTTCCCTTTTTCAAAAACAAATTCTGTTATATGAATATTAATTGTTATTATTTCTAACTTTCTGTAAAATAAAAATTCCTGAACTTTTCCAGTTTTCATCAATTTTTCAACTTTTAGAACTATTGACAAAGCCTTATCAAAAACTATTAATTTGTCACTGAGCTATGGATATAAATAGACAAAGATTTGCCCTTGAGGCAAGAACAGACAACACAACATAGAATCATACCATTGAACTCTATGTCTGTAGGAAGTTAGATTGTGCGGAATTATAATAAAGCCAGGGAAACTTTGTTTCAGCTTTTTCTGGTATCTTTGAATTATCATTTTGGTTGTCTTCTGTATAAACCGTGGCAAGTGCCAAGTCTACTAATCTTTTTGAACGCTCCGACATGTTAATAGGCTATTCAATAAATGTTTAAATGTTTTCTATAAACAATAATATTAACATGTTCCTAAAACAAAACAACTCGACTGGTAGCACAAAAAGGATTACACGGCTTATAAGAATCAAACACTCTGACATAGCAGTAGCTAAAGTGGGAAACAGGGGCTCTTGGTTGTTTGTTGATAAACACTAATCAATTTGTACTATTCAGTATTCATTCTAAATTTTGATATTTGAATCGATAAATAATCCTATTCACACACCCCTAAACCAACTTGCTGCAGCAAAAAGTATCTAGAACCACGTGGGAAAAGTATTTATGCAGCTAAAAAAAGGTTTGATTAATTCATTTTGTCAGATAAATTTGACTATAAAAGCCAAGGTTCATATATTTTTAAAAACTTTTTGAAGACTATGGAGACTATAGACCATTTTGATGTACATACAGTCCTCGAGGGTACAACACTCTCTCTGTATGATCCATTCGGGTGATGGTTGATTGTAGGGTGCGGCGCTGCGTAGCCGAGTGGATGGAGCTCCACCGCAGGCCCAAGAGCGCAGAGAGAGACAAGGATATTGTGAACAAGACAATAGTGCTATCCAAGTTCCTGCCAGAGCCTGTGAAGGCGCAAGAGTTTCTCACAAAGTTCTCGTCTCACTTGTTTGGGGACAACTTGCTTCTCATCGGGATGGAGACCATCGTCAGGCCAGACGTCGCCTGCAAGGAGTGTGCAGAGGCCACGGTAACGTCTGATCACTTCACATCTCCTTCCTTCTGTAATGTATTGATTTGTATTAATCTAAATTATGTAAAAAGTCATGGATGAAGGTAATTTTTCTTTAAAGTAATATAGGTAGAGTATCCTTTTAAGATTCATCCATGAAGAAACACGCGATTCTTAGAAATGATCTGAAAAGGATCTCACCCTAAAGTATATTTTTTATACCATCTTTCCTGGTAAAAGAGCAACTGCGTTGCTTCTTGTTAAAGGGAACAACTTCATAGTATTTGGCATAAGATGACATTTATCTATACCAATAAGAAGCTAGCCTTCACAAAACCTGTCGCCAGGACTCTTTCTGTTGGTTAGTTTTTACACTTTTGAAAAGGAGAGAGAAATGCAAGGGGTATGTCATATATAAACCATTGTGCGTATGTTTATGGCATGAGGAGGATGATCTCCAGGACCAAACATCTACACCGAGATCACGCTCACGCATGAGTCAGTCACTATCTAACACATTATAATATAAGTCACTTCAATATCACAAGTGTGCAGTGATATAGAAACATTTAACTGAAATATGTGCAAGTAATTTACTGGTGTAATATAAATAAACCGTGTGTGAAATAACAGCCAACAACATTTCTTTCTTTAATAATATTAATATCGATTTAATTAGTGCTCGAACACTGAGCTATAGACAGCTGATTAAACGGTATTTTTCCGTACAGTGATGATAGGCGCTCGATAACGGAGCTTTATACAACCTATATAAACATCACATCATTCTTTTAACAGGGAATTAATCCGCAGTGAATCAATCGACGCCCGAAGCGGGGAGATTGATCACATAGTTTTTATTATTGACGCCCAAAGAGAGGCACGAATAACCGATAGTATTACACTTACTTCCTTCCTTCCTTCCTTCCTTCCTTTCTTCCTCATTACAAACTAAGTGTTTCTTCTTCCTTTAAAATATATTTTATTTTGTGAGCAAAAGTGACTAGCTCTGATTAATAATTTATTTTAATTATTGTGTAGTTTGCTCCACAGGTTTATTCCTATTGGTTTACAATATTATCAGTGTATCACTGTTAGGGGTGAGAAAAACACTCCTCTTGGAACAATTGAAAGCTTCGCCATTTTTCATATACATTTAGTAATTGCTAATCTGTGCTGTGATTTATCGATGTATTACTATTGATTGAAGCTCATGATTATCACAACAGAGTAAAATATTTCAAACACATGTGATTTTGTACGTATTATCCTGTAAATATCCTCTCTCTCTCTCTCTCTCATTCACACACATACATATATTCATCATACAACATTACCGCAATATTAAAACTTTAATTTGACTTTAAGAATATTTCACATCTTGGAATGAAAAACGTGTCCTTCACACACAACTTTCATTACATGTTATCTTATATTTGTTTATCTCGTTGATCATCTTTCTTTGCGGTTCTTTATCTCATTCATTTCTTTAGTAGTTTTGACTTACTTTTAGCCACCCAAGATGTTCATTTGACTGCCTCTCTGGTCTAGTGGTCAGATATACTGACCATAAAGCCAAAAGTCCTGGGTTCGATCCCTGGCGCGGGTCTGCAGCCGGGTAAACTCAGCCTCGCGAGGACACACGAGTAGCTGCCCTAGTTTATAAAACTGAGATAAATGGCTGGAGGGCTTGTTGTTCTGACCACATGATACCTTCTATCATAAGTTGGCGGATGTTTAGTTGGTATAGCTTGACTGCGAGCTAACGCCATGAGTGATATTATTTCTGTAAGGCTGTGTTGTTTCTTCTCACAGAGCTTGGTCCTGAAGAAGTTGGGGCAGCCGGTGATGACGAACCTGTACTACAACACAGTGAAGATGTTGCTGGAGAGAGTGTCGTCCGTCATGATTGACCACGAGTCTCTTAAAGTAAGATCCAACAACTAGATCTCAGATCATTAATTTATCATTTAATTTGAACAAAGAGAAGTATGTAGCGGTCTGGTATTTTCGTTCGGGTTGAGTATTTCAAAAATCTTCCGCTTTATCAGTTGAAATATATTCATAAATTTAAGATGTTAGAAGTAAAATGTTTTAAAAGTGTATTTGAGGTATTCAACGTGCCATTTTGGAACCACCTGATTGTATCAGCACACGAGAGATACACTAACAGAATAGACTATGGATTGGAAATAAGTCAAAATATCAAGATTACGGACGGGAACGGGACAGTTTAAAATTACGCTATAGAATGATTTAATATTAAAAAGCTATAGATTTCTAAACTAATATGGTGAGACTTGTAAAAGTTATAATATTATTTTAAGGTGAAAGGTCTTTGGGTAAGGTGACAAACTTCTGTGCTGAGAATCCGGGGTTCAATCTTCGGTCCCGGCACAGATTCATCCAAGGCTATTCTTTAACAGTTTTGTTTACATAATTTTAAACCGAGTAGACCTGGTTGCTAGCCTTGATCGTACCCACACAATATGTAATAAATATTGTCTCAAGGTGATAACTAGAGGCCACATTAGAATTTTACAAACTAACTCTCTTTTTGCATGAAGCAAAAACAATTGGTAATAAATAAAATGATAGATTATTAGGAAATAGTAGAGCACAAATAAAAATAAAAACACTAACATATTTACACACTTCACTACCATTTTCCTAATATTCTATAATTTCATTTATTACTAAACTCTCTTTTTAGGGAATAAAGTGTGGCCTATTTTCGGGTACACCCACATTTCTTGTGAGCTCTCGCAGTTAATATTTACAACTCTCATCCTAATTTGTCAAATGTAACCCTGTTTGCAGATTCTTGTCGGCTATGTGGAAGATTGTCTAAAAGGGGGTAACTTGGTGGAAGAGGTCGGCCTGCACCCCAACAGCGCAGGAGAACGGGGACTAAAATTGCTAATGGTATGTTCAACATTATCTTTACTTTTCTTTTTCCTGGTTTGATGGAAAAATATATTTGATATATTTGTCAATTAAAACTGTTTATAATTGGGACAATATAGTACTATATTAAATAGAGTTTAGTTTTCTGCACATGCTAATATCAACAGAACTTGAATATCTGTCAAGGGTGTCCTGGAATTTTGTCAAAACTTTTTTTCTTTATTTAAAAGGTTTTGACAACTCTTGGACACCCTTGACAGATATTCATGATTCGTTGATATTAGCATGTGCAGAAAACTAAACTCTATGTTGCTACTGGAGAAATATTTTATATATTTTCGCAAAAAAAATGTATATTCTATAAAATCTGTAAAAATACTTGTGCTCCCTTCTGCCGCACCTTAAAAGGTTTCTAATCTCTTTTTTTGATTAATTTTTATCCAATATTGACCATTATTATTCTCTGTCATACAACGAGGTATCAAAAAGTTTCAAGACTGGTTCAGTAAAATATAAATAAATTACCTGATTTAAATTTGGCCACAATCTCCTTCAAAATAGTCCCGAGGTGCAGCAATACGCAGATTCCAGC
Source organism: Timema shepardi (assembly GCA_902151425.1). Lineage (NCBI taxonomy): Eukaryota > Metazoa > Arthropoda > Insecta > Phasmatodea > Timematidae > Timema > Timema shepardi. Next base: position 1,847 of record CABFVX010011321.1, on the reverse strand, counting down.
GCTTTTTTCCACTTTTGGAAAGCTCCCTGGAAGTCCTCGTCTCAAAGCGTGCACAACGCCGCCTTCGATTAACCCTAGATCTCATTCACGGTTTCGAACAAGCGATCATTGAGCTTCAACTTCCGGGAATAGGAAGAAGTCACGGGGGGCCAAGGCATAGGCATGGTCTACTACCATACTAAGAAGTAATCACCCTCTCACTGTGTCATGTGCTTCAAATATACTCACACTTTTGGTTAACATATACGCTAATTAAAATTACTTACACCACCTGACATAAAACACTCTTTGCCCCCCTCCGTGCCCAAACGTATCTCTTAAACCGCTGGGGCTATGGGGCTGCCTTTTGGGTGGGAGGTACCTGCATGAGCTAGATTTCAAACCCATCACAACCCTGCCCCGACAACCCAGACAAATCTTTGTAACTTAAAAACTACTACATCGATTGAGCTGGAATCTCACCTAGGCATAACTCAGATTTTGGGTTAACAAACAGTCTAATTAAAATTACGTATACCACTTAGCCTAAGACACCAACTCCAATTTCCCCACCCCTAGACCCCCACCATATTTCTGTATCAATTTCCTTAATGTTTTTCTTACTGAACCCCCTTTTTTTACTCTCCATGAACAACACCATTCGTTCCTCTCTACGCTGCTACATTGATTTCATCTGATTATTGTAATTTTTTGGTTGCGATGAAAACAGTTTTTTTTTTAGGAAAATAAACGGACGCGCTGGTTTTCATATAGAAAAACTGTTTTGGTGTGAGCTTCAAGTTCAATTTCGTCCTTTTTTTCTTCTTCATAACTCGTACCGGTAACCAGTCCGGACTGCTGGGCCTCAGAATGTCCACATTAGCTGCCAGAAGTGAGAGATATTCATCTTTAAATATTTGGACAGTGACTCTGGCAGATTGGTCAAGTCTTTTTATCAAGAATGAAAATAGAAGGTAGTCCCAGACTCAGGGCTGCAGTTACGCATTCATTTTTGGTTTTTTAAGACATTTTGTTTTTTCTAATTAAATAAGAGGACTAACACACCTTAACTCATCCAACCCTATTAACCACTGTTTATTGGTCCTGATAGGGGATCTTACCAATCAACTGGTAACATTAAGATCAGTATTTGCCTTATTGCTCTGATTGAATGGTCATATCTCATGAACAGAATCACATTATAATGATATGTGACTTACCTTTGGGGCTCTGATACTGTATCATTAGAACTATGAATTATTTTGTGACCACTAATGAAGAGATAGGTTTTTTCTCATACCAACACAACATATTACGTTGCCGCCACTTTCAGTATCAATCATAGGATCTAGTTGTTTTTCCTCTTCTTCTCACCGTGGTAATTCCTCTTGTATCGTCCCGGTTACACTAGAATGGCAGGAGTACCAACCTAGGCATCCCACCACGAATACCTCTAGAGGTGGAGTCTCACCTAGGTGTCCTACCGATTGAGTGGCCTGTGAGGGCGGAAAGTTATTTTTTATTACAATATGTATCTTCGGACTGCTGGGGCAAGGGAATAGCCCTCCGCGTGGGGGTACCTTATAGATGGGAGATAGAAAAATTTCACTATTTTATCTGGAAAATTTTAAATTATTATTTCTGTAAAATAATTTCAAAAGATAAAATGGAACTATAATGTAATCGAGACATGGATATTCCAAATGTCAATGTTTATCTCCTGAGGGCGTTAACACCAGAAACATCATCAAACGAGCATCGGTGGCCACACGGCTATTCTCACAATAGACTAGACTGCTGATGACAAGGAGATCTGTGTTCGATATCAGTCGGTGGCAACACGGCTATTCTCGCAATAGACTAGACTG
>CABFVX010011318.1:0-11076 GCA_902151425.1 Timema shepardi | reverse complement strand
CATTGGAATACCACTGTATTAACACGTGGTGATTTGGCAGGTGCCGCGCTGTGTCTGGCCGGTGACGTCACGCCAGTGCTCCCCCCCTCCAACTAGCGGAACCAAGGCGGCAGCGTTAGCATCAAAGAACTGGGACGGCCCTTACTATAATATAGCCCTGGGTTCATCGACCAACCCAACCACCTCACTCTACCTTGCTGTGACTCGTTTGCCAATATTTCTACACCTATCTACCTCACCATGACCTGATTGCTGGGGTCCCTTCCCCTATCCACCTCACAATTTACCCATCCACCCCACCACTAACTTTTTCCAAGTTCCACCCACCTCACCACGGCTTGTTTGCCAAGGTCTCCCTACCCCTGTCCACCTCTCCAAATCCAAAGAGGATTGCACACCCATGGTACTCCACTCAAGGAGCCACCCAATATGAAAGCGGTTATCACCAGAGGAGGCGTTCAGGTGTTCAGGTGTAGCTTCTGCACTGAACTCACTTGCTTACACCCCACCCTCTCCCCTTCATATTTCCTCCTGTAACGGGATCTACTCACGACACTCCCCAAACACCCGAACCCCTCCCACACCAATATTGTCCATGATCCCGGTGGGTCACAACTTGCGATCACTTGCTGCCCTGCCAAAACCCAGTCATAAGTATTTAAAGTATGCCAACTTAATACTACACTCACAATTCCCAAACGTCATCCAATACCTTAAGAAAGTGCCTTCGGGAGCAACCCTTTCAACGGGACATGTCAATAAGCAGCCACCTTCGACCCTTGCCATACAAGGTCAGTCTGCAAACCCGACTCATCTTCCCAAACCGGATCGTCAACACTCTCCCGACCTTCGACCTCACCCTGATATAGACAACGAGAAAAGATGGAATAGAAGGTAAAGACAACCTTTTATATTGATTTTAGATAGGTAGATTAAATGTTTCTATTTGGTTAAATTAGTAGCATCTCAATTCTTACCTTAGTGGTATGATACAACAAATTTAAAAATTATGTCAACATTTCAAAATACCAAACAAACAAATGATAATAGGTTAGAATATATAATTTTGTTTGAGTTGTTGCTTTGTCTTCTTTTTTATCTTGATTGATAGAATTTTTCAATGTGCCTCACTAACCGTGGGCTGCACCATTAATTGTTCGAGTGTGGTAGAATAAGTAAGATATAATTTTGAGAAAATGTACCCACAATGCGTGAATACTTCATACTTAGACCACGCATCCACCGGAGATAGTGAAATAAAACTTGGTCTCAAAAATTAATAATTCTCTTTGTGCTAAGCGCCTGTTAAAAATCAGTTAATATAGGAGATAAAGGATTATTAAAATTGGATAGCATAATAATGCCATTCTCTTTAAGAAACATAAGCCAAAACCCAGCTCTTTTGGTTCCAAGCAGCTGTATTTTGATACCCAATTTACTGTGAGTGTTACAATGCCTGCACTCTAGTTTGGTTTGGTCGTAATAGTCAGTTTTTGGAATTTTAAAGAAGCGAGAAAAAGTATTTAAACCTATAAAAAATGTGTTTAGAACAATGTTATAAAAATAATCATTTGGGCAATAATCCTTCCCCCTTTATCGAATTAATAAGATCCACACGCCTTACAGTAAAGCGTATTCACAATATATAATTAAGAAAATATGCATAACAGATTATAAATTTCTTGAGTACTACCTGGATTGTAAGGTCATTTTTAGACAATGCACGGCCTTTAACAATTTTAACTCCCAGATCTTTTACAAGCTCCACTTCAAAGTCAACAACCTCATATGGAAGGCGATATTGAGGAATTTCTGATGAGCTAGAAAACAAAATAAGGAATTAATTAAATTCAAATGGCAGTCAGTGTTTCTCCAGTTATAAAATATAATTCTAAACTACAAGTTGATGTTTTCCGAATACTTGTTGGTTGTTATTTTACAACCTTGAAGAGTGGCCCCTGTCATCATTAAAATATAATTATTAACATAAATGTCAATAACTTTGAAAATTCATTGGCCTCGTGCTAGCAGTCAATTCATAGTTTTTTTTATCCTAAACTGTTGAGGAATTGGTGATTCTTTGTGGTATTCCCGTGTTTTTTTGAACTATGTTCTTTGAACAAATACACATACTTAACAAAACTTGACACATACAATTCAAAACAGTAAATACTAGCTTTAGAGATCATATTTTAATATTTGTGAATATATACGCTTATAATTAAGAGAGGATTCGTCCTGTTATTAACGCTACACCACAAAAGCAAACAGTTTAAACATATAATCAATTCCCGTCATTACGTACAGTACATAAAGTTAGTGCACCAATTTAGCAAATCAGAACTCAATCAAAATTGGTACACAATAAATCAACTATTTTTAGGCATTGTTTTATAAAGATTGCATTTATGAGAGAGAAACATGGTAAAATGGGACAAACTATAGAATAATCTCAATATATTTTATGTTAATAGCACCTACATTAATATAAAACATACAATTACACTCGTCAAGATTACAACACTCTGTAAAACAAAAATGACAAACAAACCATTCATTTAAATGGTGAAATTGTCGTTACCTACACTGAACTCCCCCTCCCCCCTTCCCACGCTTTTGAGTGGTTTCATGTTAGGACAGCTGGAAGATTAATAGCGGGACGAGGTGACCTGGCGGTCTAGGGGTAAGGTGTCAGACTTCTGTGCTGGCGGCCGGGGTTCAATCCTCGGTCCCGGCACAGATTTATTTGATCACCAAACCCTTCCTTCACCTCTGACAAGACATCTTGTGAATGTGGGGAATGCCAGGTCTCCACCGTGGTTCGGATTCCACGTTAAACTGTAGGTCCTTCATTTCATCTCACAATCACCCCACCATTACACATTAGCGTAAGTGCGTATAACCCGAACGGGTAGTAAGACGCGGTGCTAATAATAATAATAATAATAGCGGGACGAATAAATTCAACAGAAACTTTAGGATCTTAAATGTTTGTTTATAAACCAGTAAATAATATTAAAGGTCATAAAGTAAGTCAAATTGTCCAGGGCAGAATATGAATTGATATAAATGTTCAAACAGCCCTTTGAAATTTGCTTTATATAAGATATTTTTTATTCGACAAAAAATAAATAAAAAATAATAATTTTATTCACACTTGAATATTATTTTTTAATATACCTCATTTATATCAGTAAAGACCAAGGCCAAAGTTAGGATGGTTGGGTTTGAGGTGCCTACTCCGATTCACCCTCCTCAACAGCAAGAATTTTTAAAAAAAATACTTGTTTGCGCTTTAACAATATAAAAATAAGGATTAAATATCCCAAACTAGTAGCAACCATACATATGTTTGAGTACATTATTATTATAAAGGCTCTTAACACAAACTAATGGTTATTAATACCTGGGGTCGGACCGATAATTCGTAATACCAGGCACGATCACACACCTAGTAAGGACCAAGTTGCTTCAATATGACTGTGATATGAACTTGTGAGGGCCACCGCGCATTGGGCGACCAGCCGCACTATTTGCGAACAGCGAGAATGTTTGTGGTAAATGGGACAACAAGCAATTAACTGCAGCGACCAATGGGATAGCGTGCGACGCGCAGGTGACCCAGTTGGCAAACTGGACAAATCCATTAAAAATTAGAAATAATGGTTTGTTGCTTCCTTGGTCGCGGAGAAAGTCACCCGGCTTTAAAAGGTCACAGCGGCTGGTCGCGTGACCTGGTCGCCCGGTGTACGGTGGCCCTTAAGCTACCAGAGAGACGTTAGTCAATGCTTTGGAGAATAGTATCTTAGCGGTATTAGCCATGGCATAAATCTGATGATGAAATATAATATTGTAACGAGATTAGTGTTCAACTGTGGGGCCGGCGCTTTTGTCATTTGTTTGCCCTCTCTGCTTGCTCTCTCTATCCTTGTTTAGCAGGTAGCCAGCCAGCCTCACTGCCAAGTATTTAGAGCAGGGCTTCTCACCCTGGGGGCCACGTAAATAGTATTGGGTTCGCAGGACATTTGAAAATAAAAATCATAAATAATATTTAACTAATATCTCAACATGACAGTGATACTAATAATCTACCGATTTTAAGATGGGTAGCAGACAACGGGTCCTTTTTACAGGCTTGGGGACAGGGAAGGTATTGCCACAACTTGTGGAAAAAGAGGGGGGCGAGGTTGTTGCTGGCCAGGGAGATTTACAAAAGGTTTGAAAGTACTTTCTGTTGTGACTCAGTCTTGACAGCTTGTACTTTGCAAGTGAGACAGAGATAGATAGAAATACTAGCAGGTAGATTTCAAACCTCATCATCAGTATAATCCATTCACGGTAGTAATTACTCTCTGAATGGTCTTTTTCCTACCAATATCCTACTAGATAATATATTTCTGGTAGGGAAAAGGCTTTTAAGAAAATAATTCCTATGGTGAATGGACTTTACTAACCAGTTGAGTTCCACAACAGTTCACCAACTCGTGTCACTAAATAGTTTCGCCCGATGCGGAAGGCGTTATTAGCAGTTTGTGGTTCATTGTGTTTGGAGCTCTTGCTAGTTGTTCACTGTTCAGTGTTAGTTGTACAGTGTTCACTTGTTCAGTGGTAGTTGTACAGTGTTCAGTAGTACAGTGTTAATTTCACAGTGTTTAGTTGTTAAGTTTTTCAATGTTGCTTGTACAGTGTTCAGTTGTTCTTCTAGTATCTCCGGCGTACACAGATGTACTGGACAAGCAAATAATTAACTGTCTCTAGTTATTGGCTGCCATCATTTCAAAGACAAATTGCAATAAAATCGGAATTATCTTACCCATGGATAAATGGTTAAATTTGTCAAAGACCAAGACTGAAGATAATACTGAAGCTATAAATCCTGGTGTAACAACTTACATTGTAACAACACTCACCAACTGGGACAGCCAACTGGGACAGCTAACTGGGACAGCCAACTGGGTCAACACGCGGCACTAGCTTGACCAGCGACCTCCGCTCTCGCCAAATACAACAAGCCGACTGAAGGTGTGTCTACGCCAGGCCGCAATGAAGCTCGACCACGTGTTCGGCCAGCAGAGAAAATGGAAAGAAGAGTTCCGTTTCCGCCTTCGCCGAAGCTTCGCGAAGGTGCTACGTGCTTCGATATGCGCCTTGAACTTCACCTCCCCCCTAGTTTGTAATGTTCTCCAACCTTCCCTTCCTTCGATCCGCCCCCCTTTCTGAGAATTATATTTCGTATAAATACTAGCGGCACCGGGATCTCAGGTCACTTACTACCCCACCGGCTTGAGGATAAGAGGTGAGGGCAGCGACTGGGTTTCGGGGAATATTATCATCCTACAAAATTACTATTTCGGCGTCATGGGGGGGATTCTTTCTAAATTACTATTTTTGACTTTGTTATTAAATTATCTTTATTTGAAGTTTGACTATGCTACGCGCTTATCGCGGCTGGAAGTTAGACTGTCGCTTTCGCCACCACTTATATTCTGGGTCTGAGCCCCATTTATTTGTAATTCATATGTTTGCCAATATTAGTTTTTAACCAGAGATTATCTGGTCCTGGGTTCGAAACCCGGCTTATGTTATATTCAATTATAGCTGTTTCTGGACTCGACCTTGTTCGCCAAGTTAAACGCCTAGAGTTGATAGGTTATTATTACTTTGTGGCCTTGTGTCATTGCTATGACGTCACGTTTGCTACGGGCGCCTGTTAGAAAGTTATATATTTATTCTAGGGTGGATAGCTATAACGCTAGAGTAACCAGTTTGGGAACTAATCAATTTAGCGAAGTAACCAAAGAACCATAAACCAAAGACCATGTCACTGAGATCCCGGACCGTAACTTTTGATGAGTTTAATGTAACGTAATTTGTTTTGAGGAGGTAACATTTATGTTTACCTTTTAATGTAATTGATTTCCGCGTTGGACGGAAAAGCGCGCTTCACGCAGTATTGAATGTTTTCATCACTTTGTTATTGTTTTTGACTAAATAAAATTATGTTCAACCAGGTAAATCTTTACCTAATTTACTGCCTCTCTCACCTTATAGATATTAAGGGGGGTGGGGGGGTTGCACTGGAGAACCAGGATCATCCAGAACGAACAAGAATGTGCAAATATATAAAACTGAAGATATTTCTCATTCGCGGGATAAAAAAAGAGGAAATACAATTAAATATTTTTGCAATATGGATTTACTTATTTCCACAAATATTGAAGACAGATCCATCTGCTTGATTTGTACTGAATGTTTAGCGAGTGAAAGTCTCAAACCTACAACATTAAAAAGACATCTACACACAAAGCATGCTTCCTATTCCAATAAGCCTGTATACTTTATCGAAAGGCTATTATAATTATCGAAAAAACAAACACAATCTCTTGAAACTCATGTACTGGTCGATAAAAAGTACTTAAGAGCATCTTATAAAGCCTCTTACTTAATTGCAAATGCTAAGAAACCATACTACATTGCCGAAGATCTTGTGTTGCCAGTGGCAATTAGAATGAATGAAATTATTCACAGGAAAAAAATATGGAGACGAATTAAAAAATATGCCATTGTCAAATTATACTGTGGGTAGACGAATTTCATAAATTAGCAACGACCAGTGTGAGTAGCTTATTGGAAAAATTAAAGAAAGTTTGAAATTTGCAATTCATCTGGATGAATTGACTGACATTATAAACTTCGCTCAGCTATTGGCATATGTCAGGTATTGTTACGGTAATAGTGTCCACGAAGATTTAATATTTTGTCGGTCGTTAGATGGACGTACAACTGGTGAGGCCATTTTTCGAAAAGTGAATGTATTTCTAAAGGAGGTAGGGTTAGAATGGAATAACTGTGTTGTAGTTTGTACCGACGTCCCAGTGGCAATGACAAAAAGAATAACTGGATTTCAGGTAAAAGTTAAATCTGCAAGCGACAGGCCTACTACTTTCACTCATTGCATGATTCATCAAGAACCATTAGAAGGCAAGAAAATTTCTACAGATTTTAATGCTGTACTACAAAATGCGGTTAAGGTTATCAATTTTATTAAAAGTCGTTCCCTTAATATTCGCTTCTTCGCAAATGTATGTGATGAAATGGAATCATTTTCAGAACACTTTTACCGCATACAGAAATGCAGTGGATGTCAAGGGGACGAGCCTTTATACGGCTATTAGTGTAAAAATGAAATAATACTATTTCTGTCTGAAAATGTCAATTTCTTTCACACTTGAAATTGGCTGTGCAACTTATGCTATCTGTCAGATTTATTTGAAAAACTCAACGAACCTAATATGTTTCTCCAGGGGGAAAGCACGAATATTTTTACATTGAAAGATACAATTCAGGCTTTTATTAAATAATTAAACATTTTGAAGAATAAAGTGGAAAATTACTCATTTGAAATGTTTTCATACACAGAGGATTTTATTGTTGATAATATGCTTAGCCTTGACTTGAATAAGCAGATAATAATTTATCATGGGGTATGCTTGGAAAACAATTTCCAGAAATATTTTCTACCAGAATTAGACAATAATCAATTAGATTGGATTCAAAACTTCTTTATCGTGGAGATGGGAAATGTTAAGCATCTCTCGTTGAAAGCCAAAGAAGAATTTGCAGAATTTTCATGTGATTCAACCGTCAAACTTGAATGTTCAAGGAAAGACTTGAACACTTTTTGGCTTGATTGTTAAAGCAGAGTTTCCAATATTGTCAGAATTAGCGATGGCAGCTCTTCTGCCATTTGTTACCACCTATTTGTACGAATCAGCATTTTCGACAATGATGGCAATTAAAACCAAATACCACTCAAGTCCTAATAACATCAAGAGCACTATGAGACCAGCAGTGACAAATATTAAGCCACGTTTGAGTTTTTATGTCAGAATAAGCAATCACAGCCATCCCATTAAAGGTAAAACGTATTCTTATCTTTTGTCAGCTTTCAGTAAAATTTACTTTGGTATATTCAAATTTGATATTATTTTGTTATTTTGCATTTTATTACTTATATTTTGCATGTCAATATACTATATACACAAATTTTTAATATAATAAATTATTTTAAGAAATTTTCATTTTAGATATTTTCACACACTATTTTTTAGTTAACATAATTATTTAATGATATAGCTATACTTATATTTAAGTTACTTTATTTATTCGCTCACCCAGGGTTCTATCAAAAGGGGTTCACGCAAAAAAAAGTACGCTCACAAACCGGTAAATCGACTATATACAGTGTTACTACCAATTGCATTTATGACATTGAGTGAAGGGTCGTGAAAAAATGTGTCTGGTCCAAAGGGGTCGCAGATGAAAATATGTTGAGAAACCCTTATTTAGAGGTAGTAAGCAGAGGAGGATCCTATTGTAGGGAAGTGACACGTTTAGAAGAGTCTGGGTTCATTTTATTCTAACCCAGTATTCTAGAAATGGAGGATTCCAGACTCTCACAGTGACCCCTATATATAAATGGTCAGGGGCCAGTGAGGGATCCCAGTCTTAGTTGAGGTTAGTCAAGTTTTTTCACCTCCTTTGTCTATATTGACTCACCATATTACTACTTCAAAGATGAGTTCTTAATTCCTATTTTTATATTTCTATATGTTTTAGTTATTATTTGTTTCCAGTTTTTAATTATAATCTAACAGGATTTGGCTCAAATGAGTGGACCGGCGTGTCCGGGAGTGGGATAGCGTGCCCTGGAGGGAGCTAGCGTGTCCATTGAGTAGGCCAGCATGTACATTTAGTAAAGTCCGTTCACCATAGGAATTGTCTTCTGAAAGGCCTTTTCCCTACCAGAAATCTATTATATAGTAAGATATTGGTAGGAAAAAAGACCTTTCAGAGAGTAATTCCTACCGTGAACGGAGTATAGGCCAGAGTGTATAGCGAGTCAGCCAACATGGCCAGTGAGTGGGCTAGAGTGTCTAGTGAGTAGGCTAGCGTGACCAGTGAGTGAGCTAGTTTGCCCAGTGAGTGAGTTAGCGTGGCCAGTGAGTGGGCAACATGTCCAGTGAGTGAGTGAGCTAGTGTGTTTGTAAGTGGATCAGCGATTTTAGTGTTTGTAACGCAGGTCAGCACAGCTTTGTTTGTGAGGGGATCAGCGAGTTTAGTGTTCGTAACGCGGGTCAGCTCAGTTTTGTTTGTGAGGGGATAAGCGAGTTTAGTGTTCATAGTGCAGGTCAGCTCAGTGTTGTTTGTAAGTAGATCAGCGAGTCTAGTGTTCGTAACGCAGATCAGCTCAGTGTTGTTTGGGAGGGGATCAGCGAGTCTAGTGTTCGTAACGCAGGTCAGCTCAGTTTTGTTTGTGAGGGGATAAGCGAGTTTAGTGTTCATAGTGCAGGTCAGCTCAGTGTTGTTTGTAAGTAGATCAGCGAGTCTAGTGTTCGTAACGCAGGTCAGCTCAGTTTTGTTTGTGAGGGGATAAGCGAGTTTAGTGTTCATAGTGCAGGTCAGCTCAGTGTTGTTTGTAAGTAGATCAGCGAGTCTAGTGTTCGTAACGCAGGTCAGCTCAGTGTTGTTTGTGAGGGGATCAGCGAGTTTAGTATTCGTAACGCAGGTCAGCTCAGTGTTGTTTGTAAGTGGATCAGTGAGTTTAGTGTTCGTAACGCGGGTCAGCTCAGTGTTGTTTGTAAGTGGATCAGTGAGTTTAGTGTTCGTAACGCGGGTCAGCTCAGTGTTGTTTATAAGTGGATCAGCGAGTTTAGTGGTCGTAACGCAGGTCAGCTCAGTGTTTCGTTCGCGGGGACCAGGGGCGGTATGACATTAGTGACACAGTGAACGAACATTATTAGATATCGATTCTTAATTGTTTAATAGTTCATTTTGTATTCTTATAAATAATCTGTTTATTTAATTTAGCTCTATTTTATGTGTTCCCATTCGCTTATTAATTTACATACTTACATATGACTCTTATTATTTAATTTGGTGGTGACCTGGCGGTCTAGGGGTAAGGTGTCAGACTTCTATGCTGGCAGCCGGGGTTTAATTCTCGGTCCCGGCAATGATTTATCTGATTAAAAAACCCTTACTTCACCTCTGACAAGACATCTGGTGAATGTGAGGAATGCCAGGCCTCCACTGTGGTTCGGATTCCACGTTAAACTGTAGGTACTCCATTTCATCTCACAATCACCCTACCATTACACAGTGTAAGTGCGTATAACCCGAACGGGTTAGTAATACGCGGTGCTAATAATAATAATAATAATAATAATAATAATAATAATAATAATAATAATAATAATAATAATAATAATAATTTAATTTGGTGACGTGTTTTATTGTAGCTTAATCACTGTAAATGTTGTTGTAATTTTAGTAATTAAAACCTTGAATATTCTATGTGTGTCTTCAATCAGGTTTAATCAGCAACGTACCCCATTATGAGTGAAAAGAGCTAGAGTTTCCCACGGTGACGTGTTATCGGCCCACGACTCCCAGTTCCCACGCACCCCCATTACAATATCTTTAAAACAATTAGAATTAATATTTACTAATAAGATAAAAAGTTTTTTACAAACTTTAAATCCGGTGTAAAATTAGGTCTTACATTTTAAACCTTACGAGGCCTAGCTAATTTTGTAAATATAAAATTTAGTCAAAAGTCTTATAGATTTAGAAATAAATCTACTTTTTAAACATGTAATACGTTTTACATAACCTTTATTCATGAACCAAAGTGTTGTGCATAAATTTGACACATTTTATTGATTTTTTACTCTGATTCAAAACAAATATATATGGAACTTATACTATTTTAATATTTGCTATTAATTATCATAAAACACTCTCTTAATAGTTTCTAAATGCATTCAATATTTTAAGATGTTTTTCAACCCAAAAATTTAGCCTGCCTATAATCAATTAAGGTTAACACTAGTACAAGGCAGGAATAGGCAAATAAACATGTCGTCCTACCGTGTAGTTTATTAATTATAGTATCTGAGGTATCTATCGTTGGGGAGGAGAGTACTTAATGAGAGGTTGGAAGGTTGACTTCACCTCTCTTTAAGGTCTCAGTGGTGAAAACAGGTTAGAAGGTTGACTTCACCTGGAATATAA
>CABFVX010011317.1:0-11083 GCA_902151425.1 Timema shepardi | reverse complement strand
GGCCCACTCCAGTCTGGTCTAGGTAGTTGTCTTGTATTTAGTGTAGCACCACACTTGAGACGTACTAAGTCTGACTATGGAACTGGTCCTAAAGCTCTATTTACACTCTGCCCGGGCTTGAAGAACACAGCACTGTTAGGCAGCTGTGTCGTCGGTCTATACCAATTACCAATTACTTTTTATCAGTAGGTAACCAAAATATCTTTAAATCTGTTAATGTTTGAGAGTATGATTTAAGACATATTTTAATAAAGTGTAATTTGCATGTGCTAACATCCTGAAAGGGAAATTACTTGTCCTTTGTGCGTTGCAAATTCGATACAAGGAAGGAAAAGCACTTAAGAAACTTTTGCCTTTTGTAATGATATTGGTTTGGATTACTCTAAATTATGTAAAAAGTCATGGATGAAGGTAATTTTTCTTTTAAGTAATATATGTAGAGTATCCTTTTAAGATTCATCCGTGAAGAAACACGCGTTTCTCAAAAATAATGGTGAAAGGATTACACATTTAAAATATATTTTTATACCATCTTTCCTGTTAAAAGAACAACTCCGCAGTATTTGGCAAAGACGCCAATTCCCTATACCAATAAGAAGCTAGCCTTCACAACACCTGTCGCCAGGACTCTTTCCATTAGTTACTTTTTACACTGTTGACGAGGGGAGAAAGATGCAAGGGGTAGGTCATATATAAACCGTTTGTGCGTATCAGCCAGGCATCCGGGATCCAAACATCCACACCAGGGATACATCCGCCAATGCACAAGTCGTACAAGACTCACAAGTTGCTCTAACACCTACGCTCACAAGTAATGCAGTCAGGGACTATCACAGAATACAATAATTTACATTAATATCACAAGTGTGCATTGATATAAAGTATTTAATTAGAGTATGTATAAGTAATTAACAGGTGTCATTTAAATAAACTGTGTGTGAATAAACAGCCATCAACAGTTCTCTTTCTTACATTTATTAATTACACCGTTCTAATTAGTGCTCGAACACTGAGCTATAGACAGCTGGTTAAACGGTATATTTTCCGTACAGTGATAATAGGCGCTCGATCACTGAGCTATAGACAACCTAAACATCATCACAGCATTTTTTATCTGGAAATAATCCGTAGTGTTTCAATCGACGCCCAAAGTGGGGCGATTAATTCAATAGTGTTACACTTTTTTGAGAAAGAATAATGGGAGTTGTTTTAGTTTGAGATAGTGATCCAAACAACTCACCTCCATTAAGAAATATAAACATCTGGCCTCAAATCAAATATTGCATGATATCAAATATTGGTTCAATGACATGATCATCACAATATCTCTGGACAGGACAGTTAACTATGAAGGTTTGCAAACACGACATGACACGATCTCTATGGGTGTTACATGGATGGCTGTGATATTAATCAAACTCTTAAGTAACTACGACATTTAAGATTAAATTCAATCACAAACGCTATTACATTTTTTTCGCTAACAAAAGGCTTTTTATGAAAATGTATTTTTTTTTAATAATATATTTTTAGAGTAAGTACTAGAGTTGCACCAAAATATTCTAAATGAGTTAATAAGAAATGGTTCAATAAAACGAACTGTTATTTATAAATGTAAAGTTTTCATGGTAAAAAACATGTTATTGATTGCAAAGCAAGATTGCGTGATAAGTCACATCTCGTAGCAAAGTAAAGGTTCGTGTTTGGCTCACTTCATAGTTGAAGAAGATAGGGGAGGCTTTCTAGTTGAAGACATTAATCAAACACGCGCCCAAAATACACTTTTACGATACTTTACTACCCAATGACAAACTTAGTCTCAAATAATATGGTATCGGAAAATGGAGGTATTTGTTAGATAAGTTATTTGGTTTTGTGAAAGCTATAATTTGGTTTTTGTTGGCTCTAGAAAAACTAAATCCGATTATTTTTACAAATGTGTTTTCATTTAAATTTTTTAAATTTACGTATTTTTTCAATGATTAAAATTAAAAAGTTGAATGTGTTTTCAAAATTTGAATGAAGACGATCTAGTAAAATAGAAATAGAACTTCAACCTTTAATCTTGAAAAATTTGAAGTTATTGAAGTAAAAATTTAGTCCGTTGTACTGGCTGCGTAATCCTTTTTGGATAGCGTGGAGTGTAAATTATCCAAAACGAAACAGTGTGCCGAAAAAAAAATGTAATCTTGTTAAGTGTGCCGTTAACTTAAAATGAATGTTTGCGGAACGCCGGAATCGAGCTCAAAACTTATGACTTAGTGTGTTTAACCTAGTGCACCATGCTGTTAATAATGAGTTAGACAGGGACATTCTTCTCGCAAGGCATGAATGCGTGTGGACGACTGTCTCTAGCTCAATACACTTGGAAACATTGTTATAAGTGCGGCAATAAACTTTCGAGCTACTAACGCCATAGAGTAAGTATATTTTCAATTTATATATATGTATAACAAGTACCCACATATATACAAGTATAATATGTATTTTTTTTAAATTGTACCGTATCTACCCCTTAAGATGGCCTCGCGTTCCCCAGATTGTATACCACTGGAGGAAAAAATGTCGACAATGTTGGCCAGGGGCACCGTTAGGGGTGTTCAACGGTGCAGTCGCACAGGGCCCCATGATTTTGGGGGCTTAAAGATAACAGAGTGAGAAAACCAAGTCGGAATGGGAAATGTTTGCTTGCATGCTCGTATAGATCCACAATATATTGTCACAATGTAAAAACAAACAAAAACAAACAGATTTGCGTCTCTCTGTAGTGGATATGTCTCATAACCTTTGAGCGCATTAACCTATTTGTTGTTCTTTGTACTTTTAAGCAGATGAATTCATTGGTGAAGAAAATTGAACAAAGGGTTGGGGATAGCTCATCCATTATGTAGAAAAACACAGTAAGCTGCGTTCATTGTCGCCAACTTGTCGGACCAACATCCTGGGTACTCCGCTAGTTTTTAATCAGTCTACACATTTCTAGCCATGGATAACGACACATTACTTGCTGTCTCTTCATTTATTGTGTTGACAGGAAGTGTACTCTTGCAGATAAAAACCAAAACGTAAGAAACGCTGAGTGGCCTGAAGGTTTTTTAATTCTAAACGTTGAATTGAAGGTGCGTACATGGGAATAATGAATTACCTACATTTGTAAAATGGGTTTGATAACTCTGTATGCATGTAACGTCCCAAAGAACAGAATACTTTTAATATTTTAATAGAAATAAATTAGTTTAACTGGTGCCATTCCATGATCACAAAACTAGGCAAACCCCACTGTTAAAGTTAAACTAATCAGGAAACAAAACACGATTGTGCATACGTAGTCTCAAACACAACTTGTTGGCTCACACCATCTCTCCAAACACCAAGTTGTGTTACAATACAAACGAGGTTTTAGGAGTTTGATTTTTAAATTATAATAAAATAAGTTATTTAAGAGTTGTACAAAGAGATCCTTCAGTGGTTGTGAAGCTTCAATCAATATATTTTCATCTAACATAGACTAGGCCTATAGTCTTTGAAAATATTAAAAGGGCACATGTGTAATCTTTTAAATAGCAACACCAAGCACACTGACGAGAAGTTAAGCCCAAACTTGTTATGTTATTTGCTTGCTCAGAGCATACATTTTAAATATGTAGTAAATATATTCTTGTAAACATTTTAATTCAACTCTAGAAACACTCAAACTGAAATACCAGCGCAAACTTTCTTTAAAACCTAATGAGATCTTAAGATCGTGAAGATAACGTGATCTTAGTACATCTTCAAAAATAAGGACAAGACGCATTTGTGAGTAATTAGTCTTATCGTGAAAACACTTTGACTTATTGTGTTAGTTTCTCGAATGTTTTGATACCGTGGTTCATCCTTTGAGGGCTGTTCTGAACTGTAAACGTCTACAAAGACCCGTTCATTGAGACCGGTTCCAGAATAATCGCTTCACCTTATCATTACTTTCCTAATTAATGATCATTTCTATTTCATTCAATGTCTAAATATAATTTCCATGAAATATCTTTCGTCTTAGTAATCCAAATTTTTGAAGATTTTATCTCACTAAGTTCTGGCCAACAGCTCAGGTCCTTTAGGGTTCAACAAGGGTATTATATTAATTAATATAGGTCATGGCAGGTATCCAAACCCTAAACCTAAGCTTCCCTCAGCCTTGATCGAGCGCTGTGCTACATTCAAATAAGAGGACAATGTTCAAGCTATTACCGGAAACAATACGGTCACATTAGATTGAGGAACAAAATGAAGCAAGCATTTGTTTGCTAGCGAAATGTTGGGGGATGTCACAAATGTATATTTTAAATGCTCACTTTGGACACCATAAAGACTGGTAATGATTTTGTTTTTGTACTTGTGACTCCCCCAACAATACCTGCTTCGGTGACCGCATGGTCTGTTTATACCTCTTGAATGGTTGTTGTCAAATTGTGAATTGAAAGACTTTCCTCAGAAGATGTTGTTCTCTTGTCTACTACTCCCCCTGAAATGTTTTCTCTTGGTTCCCGCCCACATCGTGTGAACGAACGGGCACCGCACCTCGCATAGAACGGTCCCCCTATAAGAACACTCGAGGGATTAGATCTTCCAATCGATGTCAGCACCCAAACAGTGGTCAGGCGACCTCTTCTTTCCAGGTGGCGTGGTTGTAACGGTATCTAGGAGGGTGACACAAGAGAGGGTTCGCCGATGATGGGGAGGATAATTTTCAAATTCAAGCGTACCAATATTTTGGCACCAAAAGGGGTCATATATTTTTAATGCCCTTTTGATTCCTATTTTTAGCTCAAAATGTATAATGTGTAACAAGTAATTGCACTTCGCCATCATTGATCGTGTTTCATAAATATGGGACCCTTACTTACCCTATGACATTAGGAACTCGAAAGTTCACTGCCGCACCCACAAGAGTACACCACCTATCAGTAGAAGGCATGATGACCTGGGACAGATTGAACTTTTGACCTTGACCTACTTTCGGGTCATTTGGATGTTATTTTGGGATGTCGCCAGTTTGGTGGCTCAACGTGTCGAGCCAAGAATATACGACGGGTGATCTCGCAACCCTGATGATGTCAGAATATATTACTCATACCTGCACCAGTTTGGAGGCTAGACAAGTCGAGACAGGTATATACCACAGGCGATGTTTCATTGGGGTTTTCCTGCAAGGTGATGTGACAATGTGTTTTATTCCGGTCATCACGACATGTCGAGACAGGAATATACCGCGGGTGATGTTGCATCCCCATTGACTTATACCTTGAGCCAGTTGGGCGGCTAGACAAGTCGAGACAGGAGGAATATATCACTACATGTCGATACAGTACTAGGCCATGGGTGATGTAGCTACCATGATAACGTAGGAATCTCTTTCTGGAATCACTTTGATTGCCAGAGTGGTGGCTTGACATATTGATACAATAACAGGTCAAGGCTGATGCCACAACCATAATGACATAAGAAGCTATTTCTGCACTCATACCATTTGCCAGAGTGGTGGGTCAACATTTCGATCCAAGAATAGGCCAAAAGTGATGATTTATACTTGGATACAAGAAAATACAAAGGGTGATGACTCGTACATGGCGTCAGGTTGGTGGTTCGACATGTCGGTACAGGAATAACCGTCGGTTTATGACTCATACCTAGCGCAGGGTTGTTGGCCAGGCATGTGGAAACAAGAACAAGTCATGGGTTATGGACAGAAAGGAAGTTGCTTTTGCGTTAGTAATATACGTTCTGATAGACATATATATGTCTTGTGATGTTGGTGAGGTCCCACAACTCACAAACTCGCATCCAGCTCGATGCGAGATAAGTGACCCGTTTGAGTCCAGCGTCATATTTCTCACTGACGACGACTAAACGTTTCACCACACAAGCGTCTCAGTGTAAATATGACCCTAAACTAGAGTTAGTTACAATTAATACAAAAGAAGGATGGATATGGCAAATTCTAATACAAAGGAATGAAAATATCATTCAAATACTTTATTCTCCAAACATAACAAATACTTTAGATTGAAATGTAGGCGTCTCATCGATTTGACTGCAAAAGGTAACTAAAGAAACGCCCAACAACATGATCAAATATTGACATCATTAAAGAGAGAAGATCTTAAATAAACAACACCAAGCAAGATACTTCCAAGGATAATTCCCAAAAAGACAATACACAAACCCACTTAAATAATTACAATGTTAAGCTCAAAATTAATGTGTTTATGAGATAAGCTCAAAATAATTAATACTAACTTCCAAACATCAGACGTTGGAAGCCAAATAAACATCAATAATGCCTAGCAAAATATAGAATGGGAGAAGCCCAGAAACAACAATACGCTAAGCATTTCAATATTCAAATATTAAAGATGAATCATAAACATCTAGAAAGTAAAGTCCAAAGTCAATTCAGTACAGGAGAATAAAAAAAAAATTATAACACCTAACCAAATTATCTAATTTGAGAAGCCCAAGAGCAACATTATTATTCAATATATACATTTCTCAAGTTCGTAAGGTTAGATGGAAAGTTAAATTTGGTGGAAACAAACTCTCCTAACAATACGGTCATAATAATGGCGAACGATATAGTGGGTTAACCCCGAAGTTTCCCTGCTCACAATACGTTGACGTTGGTAGATAAGTCTAGTCTAGCATTGTCACCGAGAATGTTCATTTGGTGATAATTTGCCAGTATATATTATGTCAAACAGAACGTAAAATAGTGACAATGAAGTTTTCCAATCACAATACAAGATGTTTTGGAACATATGCACTCAGGTTCCTTAGTTAAAATCACGTGCTCCAATCAGAATCTACATTTCAAATTTTATTTCGGCCCTCGGCTATCCGTATGAAACTTCTTGATGTCGTGTGATCTCCTGGCTCTAACGCCGGTAAAGCTGGCTGTCGCCTAGGTCCACGGCAGGCCACACAACGACTCATTCTCAGCGCTCGACTCATACTCTTGGTTCCAATAATGCCCACACGATGCGCGATCAGTCTCACGGTAGAAAATGTTGCTTGCTCCATTCGGCCATTCCGTAGGCCTCCCGTAAACTTAGTTCAGGGCAGTGCGCTCCTCCAAAAGAGTTGTGAGCCAGGATCCAACAGCCTGTAGTAGCAGGATCACCTGGGCGTTAGGAGGTGGCTGGAACTGTAGAGCCGACCCCGTGCTCTTAGGGTTGCAGAGTCGCCAGCTGATGGCGCGATGGTCTGGCAGAACGGTGCGAACGACAGATCACAAGGTCGACCGTGTTGAAGCGGGCATAACGCTTAATCAGAGAAACTCCCTGATTAGTCAAACTAATCTTCTGAGGAGGATGAGTGTTGCTAAAAAAAACTTTGATGTGACCGACTTGTAGTTGCCCAGTTTCTTCCACTCTGTATGGTTGAACACAGCACGACTATTGATGTTTGGTCGCTTTGACGATTGTCGTGTTTATGACTGGCACGTCTTCAGGACGCTCTTTTATAGCCGTTTGGGGATGGGGGGCAGGGCGCAAGCTAAATTGACACAGTCTCTTGAGTGCTGGCAGGAAACTGACGTCTTGAAAAATACGTTGTAATATCTCATTACTTTCTCATCGTTGTATGTATGATTGGGAGTGGGGGGAGAAAGAATATGGCCGGTAAAATCTTCATTGGAATGTTCTGGGTGCGATAGAGAAGGTATATGAGACAGTAAATGGCCGCAAACGTCTGAGGATATGCCTTGAAGTTGTAGCGTGCTGTTAGACTAGCAAGAAACGTTTTTGCATATAAATGCCAAATGTTGCTTTATATGATGGGGACCAGACCTGGCTAAGTATTCTTCCTTGCCATTCTTGTCGATAAAAATGGTGACCCAACATGTCCCAGGTTTGGTACGTGGATCCGTGTTTATTCCGAGAGCTGTAGGGCATGCTATTCTCACTGGTAGTTGACCAGCAGGGAAAACGCCAGATAGTCCAGAATGAAGGCACGGGATTGTTTTCAACACACGTCTTATGGTGTATGTGTCCATCTTTATTCAGCTAATCATTAAGTCCCCAAACGATAGAGGTCGAACGGAAATTACAAACATAACTATGTGCCATGAACATTGTGTGACCCAATGCCAGTGTTTTTAAAGTCAAACATCCTCTGTCGTACAGATCCACGGCCGGTGTAGGTGTGTATTTTACAAGAAACTTTTTTTTTCTGTCCCCTTGAAGTAGACGGCTTCTCCACGCAGTGTGACACTGAAGATGAGGCCTTCGAGCAGACTTTAGTCCACATCACCGCTATCCCAGGGAATACCGTGAAGTTTGTTGACAATATAGTAGGCTTGCTTTCTAGCGGCGGGTGAAAGTTCCTTTATAGCGTATGGGGGTTTTAACACCCAATGTTGAAGTAATGTACCGCATACAGATAAAACACTCAGTTTCTTGACGATAAACTGTTTGCCGCCGTCTATGAAGCTCTTGAAATCCACAATGACATCCATTATTTAAATGACTGGGAAAAGAGGCGGCAGGGCGTATCTTATATTATCTCCCAAAATTAGCCACAACGTTTATGTCCTTGTTGATGGTGATGATGTTGTCAAACTCGCTGTATACGATACAGTTGATGGTTTTGGGTAGATCTATGGTGAATCTCACTTTGATGCTCAGAGAGTCATCCTCGTCAAACTCCAATGCGATGTCATGTGGGCGGATATATTAGGTGTGAGGTCGAAAGGCATGGGATGATACCACTTAGGGTAGTCTTCTTGTGTGATGATGACATTGCCCCCTTTCATGAAATGGATACCCATTCCAGAAAACAGCGTGTCGTAGGACATGACATAATTGCCATTGGTGAA
Source organism: Timema shepardi (assembly GCA_902151425.1). Lineage (NCBI taxonomy): Eukaryota > Metazoa > Arthropoda > Insecta > Phasmatodea > Timematidae > Timema > Timema shepardi. Next base: position 2,232 of record CABFVX010011317.1, on the reverse strand, counting down.
ATAGAGTTACAAAGGTTTTAACGGCACTTATTCACCGTCCACGTACAGCGAGAAATAATTTATTCCATATGTATGGCAATCAAAGGGATTCTTGGTTACGTCTCCATTAAACGCCGCGTTCGATACGAATCCGATGACGCATCCTTTGCGTAGCTGTCCCATGAATACGCTGTCCAGCGATTTACCTTGTACTCTCGAAGGAATGGGGAGCGTTTTTACTTCCACTCGAGTGTTGGGATAATTTGTGTGACTGGCGTTAATGCTTCGGCATGGGCCAACAGGACATACGGTGCCACTTTGAAACGTCGCACAAAAAGACCGACCTTGTCGATGTGAACTGAGTTATTGCAGATGCAGCTATAAGACTGAACGCTTCTCTGGAACGTACTATCTTGACCCTGAGTGGTACAGTTCTAAAGGTATTTATCTGGGTTAAATGCGTAACCGTGTAGATATCCTTATTTTTTTTGCAGATATACTATGATGTGCCCCTTGTTGGTATTGTTAACCTCTTCAAACGTGTTGTAGGTGTCTGTGTACCATAGCCCGCAGGTCGGATGCTTTCTTTTGTACGTACTGTTGTAATTGAGCAACGTCTCGATGTAAGATCTGTACGCATAAGTGTTTCTGGGCGGTGAGACGAGTTTTTGGTTTTAAAACACCCACCTGTGTAAATAGCGAGTGCAACCAGTTGCTTAAGGGAGCAATTTAATCCACATAGGTGAAAGTGCCACCATCGGGTTTCATTATTTTAGCATTGAGACATAGTATGGTCTGTGAACGATATATACTGGTACACAACTCACCTTAACTGGTAACGGTAAATTCGATGGATGAATCATTCGCGAGGGAAGAGACAGGTTTGTTCTAGATCCATTGTCCGCATTCGAGACTGGTTTGTGTCAGTGTAATGGACAGCTGTTGGCACACTCACAGGACTGGAGGTGTAGAAAAGACATTTCAACTGAAAATATCTACAGCTTCTTCTTCTGGGTGACCTTTTTACTTCGGGCAAAGACAGAAGACTGACGTTGGTGATTCTTACTACGCTCTGCCGGACATCATTGTGTCAATCTTCTTCTCCGCCTTTCGTTTCAGGTTATTTCCAGCCTCGCTGGCAAGCTGGTGTAGGACCTCTCTGAAAGGAAGATGCTAATTGGCGACGTCAAAGAGCACATCGATACCCGTATGAAGCGCCTGTTTTCCAATGGCTTTATCGCCGCTTCTCAGCAACGGTACGACGCTTTTGAAAAGGCAACTGAGAAAACTTCCTGTCCCATGCCCTCGTTGATAGGGAACACCGTGGTAGATCGAAGATATTCCTGTTCCAGCCTGGTTGACGTAGTATCTTTGGTAGGGACAGTTCATGTTGAGAAGCGTCGAAAATGAAGTTTCACGCACACTTTTCCAAACTCGAATGGTACAGGTTCACCCGTTTCTGTTCTTATATTGATTTCCAGGCTTTCAGTTTCCCTTCTAAGCACGGGCATGTAGTGCAACGGATAAAATAATTGGAGTTGGTTGTTTATACAAACTATACCTAGAAGTAGTACCAAAATGTCACCCACGGGCTATGATGGGCTGTTTTTATACACCGCGTCCTACTACCCATTCGGATTATACGTTTAAGTACTATTTACGCTAATGGCTTAGGAAGGTTGAATTTAGGAGAAGTGAACCCGTATTTGCGTGGAAGGGAGTGGAAAACCTTTTATGAAAAGCCACCCCCAGTTGACCCAACCGATATTCGAACCTCGATCTCCTCGTCCTCACCAGTCTAGCTCAACATTATGAACCACTATATCAGTGTAGATGAACATCTGGGAGGGTAAGCCTATTGAAATTTTGGCGGTAAGGTACGGACGTGAAAAAGCAAGGCTACTGAAATTTGACCAGAGTGACCTTCCACTGGGAGTCTAGTGTTGGTATTTTTCACTCGACAAGGTGATTTAAAACGGAGCCTTGATGGCAGGCCGCTGACGTAACTGGCAGCAATCCACCAATTAAACTGTACACTTTGTTTGCAGAACTCTGATACGGCAGGAGAGTTCCCACTCGTCCTGTTCTGCTAGCAGCAACCAATTCTGGACAATCTCCCGCGCCATATCTAATAATTCCTATTGTAACGAGTTTGGTCTCTGACACTACTGTGGTCTCTGTTCTATCTCTTTCCTTGTTTAGCAGGTATGCAGCCAGTCTCACTGTTAGGGTGGTTAGAAGGGATAAGGGGGG
>CABFVX010011314.1:0-11097 GCA_902151425.1 Timema shepardi | reverse complement strand
CACACCCGAAGTAGGGTGATTGATCACACATATTATTATTATTGACGCCCAAAGCGAGGCGCATTTTTATACCGTATTGTTACAATCCAAGAAATTCACATGATAGCCGGGGATATATTTAGATTTAATGACAAAAATAACCCCAACACTAATATATTACATAATATTTTATGTAATTAACCTATTCCATATAATGTTTGTATAATTTTAATCGATTAACCGAACGTGTGAAGGAGCATAGTGTTGTAGTTTATTTTTATTTTGTTAAATATTTATAATTAAAATACAATATCCTTTATAAATGACCCACAAACTATAATTTATATCTTCCGTGTTGGCTACCATGGTAGTTGAGAGGAAGTGATCCTGCATTAGCGCATAAAGACGATGGAAAAACCACTGATAAATCACATGTGATAAGCCTCTTTAATTCACCCGGACGAAGTTCGAACCTCGACCTCACCAAAAACAGCGATAGAGTGCAATGCTATACTAGCATATTAGTCTACTCAGCCACTGGTGCGGGTAATATATATGTTGCAAACACCAATACTATACAAAATAATAACCAAATAGGTATTTTTTAACTCGTGTTTTCCTTTGGTAGTGTTTCAATTTTCTTTCAGCTGGTTTCCTGCTGATTAACACAGATTTTCTGTTTCCCTTGCGGGAGTATCGCTTATTGTTCATTCACGGGAGGAGTTTACCTGGCAAAGGTCTTTTTTCTTTACCAATATCCTACTATATAATAGATTTCTGGTAGGGAAAAAAGTCCTTTCCCAGGTAAACTCCTACCGTGAACGAACTTTAGAATATTTTTCTTTGTTAAAAACACCATTTCTATACAAAAAGTTTTTTATCTAATCAAAGAAACACTGTAGATTGTTACATAAATGATTGATAAGGTAAACAGAATCAAGTCTACTCTATAAAGAAACTTTTAATATAGGTCATGCAAATACATCAAAAGGAACATTTTCAAAAACGGAGGTTTGGAGGTAATAGTAGTATCAAGGCGACAGTTAGTGTCCAGCCCAGGGTTTTACCCAAAGGGGTAATAAATGTTGGAAGGGAAGGGGGAGTAGCATGGCTCACAGAAAAAAAAGAGGAAAAGATGTTGAATGCCAAAAAGGTGTTGGGGGTAGAGGAGAGGCGCTTCCGAAGACAGCATTCTACCAGGCAGCTACTGAACTTTTTCAACATTTTAGACATGATTTAATTTGAAAGTATCAAATTTTGAATCCATTATTGTATTATAAATATTCGTCGTGTATGATGGAACATTATCTTATTCTCTATAATAATATGATAACTTCAAAACTATATTCTTGTATTTCATGTTTTATTTAATTTAAATTTAATTGAAATTACGTCTTATTTTAAAAAACTAAATATTAACTTGCAACATTTTTATTAATATAGTTCATTTTAAATTTACAAGTTTAATATAATACAAAAAACCGCATGTTGTTACCATGCATATTTTCTAAGCAATATAGTGCACAACTTTACCGTTCTTATACAGTAGGTGTCCGTCCGAATCTCAATATTGTGTTTTTCAATATCTGGCGGGCTAGCTTGAGCTCAAGCTGGACCGCCTTCAATAAATGTTATATAGTAGGCCTAGTTTCACAGCAAAAATGTTCATGTTCGGGTACATGTGAGCACAAACGATTGAAAAAAAATGTTTTGGTAATGTGGCAGGCCAACTTGAGTTACGTGATATTATAATGTTGACATATAAAGCGGACAAACGAGTGTGGATTACATGCAAGTTTTGTTGGAGCGCATTTGTTAACTTTGAAGAAAAGAAACAACAAAGCATGACAATCTTATACTCTAATTTAGGAAATAGAAAAACAAATGTTAAAACAAAAGTAAAGGAAAGAAACAATTGCAGATGGGTATTTAATTTACTTGACTTGACATCAAGTTGGCCCGCTACACTCTCCAAATAGATTCAAATTTATACTTGATTGTGCTCCTATGTGTCCGAAATTCTGTCAAATTACCTGAACTATAACGATTTAAATGTGGCGGGCTAACTTGAGATTTCCAGCTGGCCCGCCACTTTTTTTCAGACATTTCAAAGTATTTATGACTGCTATTTTGTTGTGACACGTTTGTGCTTACATGTGCCCGAAATTCAGCTTTTATGTTGCAAAATGACCTGAATTATAACTATTTTAATGTAGTGGGCTAACTTGATTTCAAGCCGGCCCGCCACATTTTTGGAATCTAAATTTGCTCATGCCTATCGATTGTGACACGTTTTTGCTCATATGTGCCCGAAATTCGTCTTTTGTGCTGTAAAATAACGCCCGTGGTAACGACTTTAATGTGGTGAGTCAGCTTGATGTTCATGTTGGCTCGCCACATTTTCGGAATCTAAATTTGGCCATGCCAATCAATTGTGCTCATTATGTACCCGAAATTCGCTTTGGTGTTTTCAAATTATTCCCGTAGCAACGAATTATATTTTTACATCCATTGCAGCGAGGTGGATAGCTCAATATCATGATATGAACACGAAGAGGGCGGGTTCATCCACAAGAGCGAGACGCTGAAGTTAGACTTTACGAACTGTAAACTTGTCTGTCGTAAAAAGTTCTTAATTATTTTAAATAAAATACCTGAAGTGCCACTTTAATGGCTTCGCCAATGGAGCTTGTGAAAGGATACCCACTAGTATAGTGGTGTTACTAAAGATACCAAATAAATTAACAAATAGTTTATAGTGTTAGAATAAATCTTTTTTTAATTGACTTTTATTGAGCTTATACCATAACGCAAGGAAAGACTGAGCTGCGAGTCACCATATTATGTTCAGCGCTGTTATCAGTTTCCTGTCCACAGTTTCACCCACGCTGCCTAGCTCCCGTGCATCTTATTTCTGAGAATTTCGCTTGTCAAAGTTATGCTGACTATAATTATGTTCTTGGCCCACCAATAATTTGTCAGATTAATTAACGTGTTACTTTTGAATTGTGAGCTTTTGAAAATACCAAAGCTTTGTACCGTTTTATACTACAGTACCAAGAAAAGGTTTTTTGCGCTTACACATTCTGAGTAATTAGCAATTTAAATTGGTTCAAATTAATGGTACAGTTAAACTTTTGAATTTTGATTAAGTGATAGTACCATGATTTTTTTTTTTAACGTTTTGAACACCCATTCAGGCTATACGAAGATGTACTAATCACGCTAATGTTCTAGGAACGTGGAATTTTAGGGGAAATATACTCGCAGTTGCGTGTAGGGAGAGTGGAAAACCATATAAGAAAAGCTACCCTCGGTACACCCGACCGGGATTGGACCATTGATATCACCATAATCGGCCGTCCATCCCAACTAGAAGGTAAAGCCTGGCTTAGAACATAAGGCCATAAACGAGGGTGAAAAAAAATCTTTGTTTTCAAAGAGTTGTAAGTAAAACTTTACGATAGCATCGTAAAAATAAATATTAGTTGGTTGAGGCCTTCCCATGACACCCTTCAAATCATTGCCGTAGTTCCTGCAGCTGTTTTGTTTTCATAAGAAAGGCGCACAAAGAGAAACAGAAAGAATAACTCTGTGGAGGGGGAACCTTGCAAAAGTGTTTTTTTAAGCACAGAGTCTTACTATTTCGTTCGGGTTATACGCTTATGTACTAATTATACTAATGTGTTAGGAGGTTGAATTTAAATTAAGTAAACTCCCATTTGCGTGGAGTGAGAGTGGGAAACCATTTAGGAAAAAACACCCTCTTTGCACTTGACTGGGATCGAACCCCTCTCCCCCCCGTCATTAGCAGTATATTTTCATATTAAACTACATCATTTTCTTATAACATTACCGACAAGGCCGTAGTCAAGGGGCTATTTTTGGTGGTTCAACCCCCCTCTGAAATTTAGTTAAAATATATATGGCTTTATCTAGGGGCCTATGGTTAAAAACATATCAATTAAGGCACAAGTACAAATTAGGGGGCTGTGTTGCCATAAAAAGCACTTGAACAGAAAGCTTCTAGAAGTGTTTAGTATTAAGATTTTTTATAGCCTCCGGCAATTGAGGGGTGTGCCTACCACACCTCTCTAAATTATTGGCTGGTTACGGCCATGGTTACCGATTACAGCTGAGCGAGGTTATATTTAGTCCTAATCAAATATTATTTGAAAGTACTTGATATATTTGCGATGCGGCGGAAATCATCTTGGTTTAAAGCTCGTCACGTGACCGTGTTTATGTTACGCGCTGGTTTTTACGGAGAATGTTTGAGTCCACATTAACTATAAATATAATTTATACTGATCTTAGCAATAATGAATCCTACCCGACTGATTGTCGAAAATGTGAATTAATGTATTTTTGGAAATGCAAAACACAGCTCTTTGAAACTTACCTAAGGGTAGGATTACACCGAGGAAAACACAAGCGAACCGAGCGTCCGCATGTGTTCGGTAACATTCACATAATATACCCACGATCGGCACTGAACAGGTGCGATTACACTAAATACAATAATTGAAAACACCCAATCGTGAGTTCGCAAGGCGGATGTGAGTAGTTCATGCCATTGTAGCTAAGAGTTTGAAACATGGTAAAAAGGATTAGGGTAAGATAACGAATAAAGCGAGTTGACGTCGCTTTGTCTGGTGGGGTGCGCTGGCCATGTTGAATGTTAGGAGGATGATGAGAGATTGTCAAATTTGGGCGAGTGAATTTTCGCAGATGCGTGAAAACACACGGAGGAAATACCCTACTACAAAATTTACAACTTGATCGTAGGCAGGTAATATTCCATAACGTCTGTCGTAATGCCTTTTTATCAATCAACTCTATTATAAACTTAATTAAAACGCCAGATACAGCAAGCAATAAGGAAACCGCACTGCACTAAACCCAACCACTTGATGCTATACCCGGTCACACCGAAATAAACCAGAACAGGTGATAACACATATATATATATTCCATTCACCGTAGAAATTGACTTCTGAAAGGCCTTTTTCCCTACCATAAATCTACTATATAGTAGAATATTGGTAGGAAAAAAGACCTCAGAGAGTAATTCCTACCGTGAATGGAATATACTTTGATGATTCGCTTGAAAACCAAGTCGGAGCACAAGCGAACGAGTATTTTCGCTTAGTGAACACGTGCGAGTTCTACGAAGGTTGTTCGCCGGCGTTCTGTGTCGGTAGGGATGTGGTATCTAAATAAAAGTTTCGATATTGTACTCATTAAAAGTATCGAAGGAAAACTATTGATACTGCCAGTATCGAAAGAAAAGTAGGCTATCGATACCGCTAAGTATCGGTATCAACATTTTTATATTTAACTTCTGGGAAGTGTCATTTTTTAAAAACTACATTCGTCGTTTGTACTCTATCAAGATAGGTTATTAACTATCGACAAACACGGGAAGAATGAGCGCCTTGTCCTGAATAGGTTATTAACTATCGACAAACACGGGAAGAATGAGTGCCTTGTCCTGTTTCATCTACTTAAAAAAACGCACATAATCTTTTCTACTTTCTTTGCGTGGGGCACCCTTAAGTTGAGAGTTTATTGAGCTCTACAAAAGCTTATTTTGTTTAGTTTGTGATGACCGTGCTCATTGAGAAAGGAAGGGGTAGTAGATTGGTAGCCTCTCGCACCGTCGGTCGCCCTGTCGGTTATCAGGCTGTATTGATACATACATATGAAAGGACATATATTAATTATGATGAGCTAAAAAAAATTGAATGCCAGAGTTTCTTCTTGCTTTTCATGCAGAATATTAGTGAGAATTGAGAAATAGTGTCATTTGTTCTTTCTCTACAGTCCACTCTAATAAACATTTAATCCTAGCATAAATGACGATGACAAAAACAAATGTTTAGATTTCGATACCGGTCCGGTACCGGAGTGTAAGTACTAATATCAGAAAAAGTATTAAAAAAACAACTTGAAAGGAAAATGTAGGTATTAGTAAATTATTGATATTTATTTCACATCCCTATTTGTCGGTCGAACCGAAACGAATTTCGTGTTCACTACCGCTCTTTCGCTTGCTTTTGTTCTTTCCGGTGTAACCCTAGCTCAAGAGCAGTTCTCAGAACCACCTAAGTGCCTAGCTGAAGATGTTGGAAAAAAAAAAGTTTTCGTCTTAGGGCTGGGTGGGGCCCTTATTCCAGTGGTCTGTATCCAGACTGCAGACACGTTTTTAAGGACCTTGACACGATAGCGATAAAAAGAAGAAATGATGCTATTTCGGCGGTGGGCGGGTAGTAGAAATGGAAGGCCAGCAATAATAAATCAGTAAAATAACCAGAAAAGAAAGAAAGTCACGTTTTTGAATTAGTATAGTCCTATAGGGCTTGAACTTGAGTAACTTTAAAGTTTTGCCGGACCGCGGAAGGATTTCGAGTTCTTGAAACGGACCTCCATAAAAAATATTGTGGACCCCTGCTCTATTGTGTAAACTTTTAAGGAAGGAGTGAAAGCTGTTTAAGCGGGGAGTCGCATTGTGTCAATCATTCCCTCTCTGTGCTCTGACCATTGAAGCAGGTAGGTCGTCAGCCAGTTATGTATGAGTCATTAGCCCTCAAGAAGAGTAAGAAACAACTGGATACAAAGTACAATAAGCACTTGTCAATGTTTAAACTTCAAAGGGCATTCGACTCCAAACAGTTCAAATTATACATTCTCTAAATATTTAAATACGTTTAATGATTGAATCTAAGATAATGGTTCTCAAACTTAAATGCTTCACGTGCCCCTTGGGAATATTTATATAACTGGCGTACCCCTTGTAAGGACATAAAATATTTTAGTTTAATAATGGATATATAATAAACCATCTATACTTATTTGTGTCTATTTACAACTTACTTTACACAACTGCATATATTAATAAACAATAAATGACATGATTGACAGAACAAATTTAACAAAATTATCAATGATTGACTGAACAAATCATGCTGTGGCTACTCATTGAGATGGGTATGCTTATTTACGTTTGCAAAGTTCATCAATGGCTAGTGTTACCTTGCTTAGGTAGAGTCGCAAGTTATCTTCAACATACAATCTGTTTATATGTTTATTTTTTAAAGCAGTTTAAGATGAAAAATTACCGCCACATCGCGTACCCCACTTTGAGAATCACTGATCTAAGAGGTAAGGATAAGATTTTTTTAATGGAAATGCACCCACATTAGCTTAAAGAGAAAAAACAGTGATACAGTGATATATCACATTTGCAACACTAACTACGTTCATTGAATCCAGCCAAGATTCTAACCTCCTGCCACAGATAATTTTAATTTTTATTTATTTATTTTGAATGATGATGAGCTGGAAAGCTAAAATTTGGTAGGCAGTTAGAAGGATCAATCCATATAAGTAAAAAAAGTATAAAAAGGGAACATCTAAAAATTCTGCGCTGGGAAAAGAGGGGGAAGCATAAATAAAAAAAATCTGTTTTTGGTAGGTAGAAAACTAAAACTTAACAGGCAGATAGGAAGACAAATTCAGATATTCAAACAAGTATTAAAATTTCAAATTTTATTGTGGGAATTGGTGATATGAGGAAGGTGGGAGATCATACCTTTCCAAAACCAATAAAAACTACTACTTCGGTGTGGTAGACACCTAAAATGTTGCAGGCAATTATAAGGACGACTACAAATAGCCAAATATAATGACAATTAGAGATTTAATATAGGACTCAAGGAAACAGGTTGGTGGTATAAACAGAAAAAATCCTTTTAGTTAAGGCAGACAATTCAAATTTGACAAGAATGTAAATTATTCACTCCAGATAATTAAAGAAATGTTAAACATTTGATATACATATATAAGTGAGGTTTCAAAATTTACGCAGAAAATACAAAAAACCCTACTTTCTTGTGTGGTAATGGATTGAAATTTGTAATGCAGATATAGGACCACTTCAAACATCCATAAACACGTGAGCAATTTTAAATTTCCAAAGCTAATAAAAATAACATTCTCGAAATTGCAGTAAATTGAAATATTTACATAAATTAAGATGACGAGAGACAGGTAGAAATTGAAAATTTTAAAATTGGGTTTCGGGAAATAATGGGCAGGAGACATATAAAACAAATACTAACCCCCACTTATTGGTATGATAGAAATTTAAAATTTGGGGAAAAGTTAAAAAAACACCCCAGAACAGTTTTGAAATTTTTCTTAATAAGGGTCCGTGAAATATGTTGGTGTGGGAAATGATTTATAAACAACCAAAACTTCAAAGATAAAAAAAAAAAGGATCACTTTTAGGTATGGAATAAAATAAAAAGTTGGTAGGAATGTAAATTGGTTACCCCAGTTAACTAGACAAGTATTAAAGTCTATTCATTTTAAAATTAAACTTTTGAAACATTATAATCTAAATATTTCACAAACTAATTGAAAATAACACTTCTGATTGTAATATAAAATTGCAATATTTACAATCGGGCACAAAGACCACCCCAAAAATCAATACATAGCGAAAATTCGGAACTTCAAAATTGATTTTAAAAATTTAGGGGCTCAACATTTCCCAAAATAATTTTAAAACGACTTATTGATGTTGTGGAAATTAAAAATTGGCAAGCTTGAAGACTGCTTCCTGGATAGTTTAATGACGTCTGAAATTATGAAATGGAAATGGGATGGAACGAAATTAATAACTTAAGGGTAGTCATTTTAAAATAAAAGCTGGGAAATGGGGGAGGAGGGTCTAAAAATTCCTTAAACCAACAGCATACTTCTCAGCGGGGTAGGAAATTTAAATTTTGTGGAGGTAAATGAAAAACAATCCTAAAAATAAACAAACCTAATCAGGGCCGCATTTAGAAATATGGCGCCCCTAGGCCACAGACAAATAAAGAAGAAACAGACTCAACCTTACAGGTTTTTTTTACTGTGCTCTTTTTGCCAGCTTGATTCATTCAGCACTCGGCCTCGCTAAGTCTTTTGAGACTATGGGCCAGTTTCATAGTCAAATTTAGTACGCCTCAAGTGCGGCGCTACACTAAGTACATGACGACACCTACCTAAANTTCCATTCGAGTTTAGGTAGGTGTCGTCATGTATTTAGTGTAGCGCCGCACTTGAGGCGTACTAAATTTGACTATGAAACTGGCCCTATCTCCTTCAAAGTTCTAAATTGATGTGGCAGAGGTTTTCGTGTCACATCTTCAAACTAGTATGAATGACCGAATTGGCTTCATTTGAGGTTAGAGTATGAAAAAGTATTTTATACAGGTTATTGGGCTGGCGTTCACCATACGCAACCAACTTTTCTTTTTCAAAAACGTCAACAAAATTGTCTGATTTAACCATTTTAATTCCTAGCTTGGTGATTTTTCCTTCAGACATAAGATTCTTTTTCATGTCCAGAACAAATTGGACGTTTCTAATGACCGAGTCATACCACTGACCATTCAGAAACTTCCGAATCATCCCATCACCTTTACCTTTGACAAAAACCTTCTGGTAGCCACCAAGACGTACAGAAGAACTATCACTAACCTCTTAAAACTTGTCAAAGTAGTCTCTGTGCCATGTCATATTGCTTGAAGCCCCATTATTCATGGTCCAAGTATTCTCGCCAGAAAAAGAAATACATGTATTTGCTTTCTCACAGGTGATTCGTCCAACAAGCTTCTCCTAGAATGAATAGGCTATAAACATTTTGACAGGGAATTTTGAACATGGTTGAATGGTAGATGTATTGTGAAAGTGGGGATGGGTAGGTGGAGCGGCAAAGTAAGCTGGGATTGCCAACTCTTTGTTCACAACAGTGTTGTCATAGCACTACCTCTTTTTCCCCGCTTAGGAACTTTACTGTTATTTAGTAATTTAGAGCATGAATGGCCACTGCATTGCTCACCCAGGAGTTGTGCTCTTGAGTTTGAATCCTGGCTACTAAGATTCGTAGAATATTAATAATTTAATATAATGAACTCACTACACGTGTCGCAAAGTATTTTTTGTACCAAATACTATTAGGTCTATATTTACAAAATGTGTTCTTAGAAGAAAAAATATATCTATTACTATGCAATTTAATGACATAATTTGAGTGGTGAAAGTTTTAAGGGTCCTTTTATTCTTCTTTTAGCACAAAGTCTTACTATCCGTTCTCGGTATACTCACATGTACTAATTACGCTAATTAGTTAGGGATTAGGAAAGCTGAATTTAGAGGAATTGCACTTGCATTTGCGTAAAGAGTGGGAAACCATTTATAATAAAACTACCCTCTGTACACCTGACGCAGATCGAACCCCGGTCTCCCTCTCTTTAACGATCTAGTCTACGACGAGAGTGACGCCTTAGAGATTATGCTAGCACCGCAGCAGGTTTTAGAGTTCTTTATTTGTAGTAAAAAAAAGTATTACTTTTAGTTATTATTATTATAGTTAACAGAGCTCATGTTTGGCACCTTAAAAACTGGCCCAAAAGCTGTAAAAAATGTTGGATTGCCATGTACGTCAAGTGCCTACAAAACTAGGACCCACTGGTCGACAAGCTTATGCATAAGAAGGCAAAGTGATCGACAGCCAACTGGTTGACCAACTAAATAAAAATATTTCAAACTTGAGTGTATCAAGTGACCATTAGATAAGATTAGATAAGGACCATTTGATAAGATATTCCACTGTTTGACATGAGGACCTACTGGTATACTAAAGTCGAGATGGATTGACCAATTGGCCGACAAGTTAATACATTGTAAACAACGTGTTCGATAACAAAATCGTAAACGGAAAATAACATGTTTGTGAAATATTATGTTTTTAATAAAATTTATAACTAATAAATACCTACATTTATGGTTACATGGTCCATTGCCTCATTCGCATTCCTTATTCTGAGTATAGCTCAAACGGGCAGTCTGAAGCTAAGCGGGAAAAAAACAATTTAGTGGATTTGTTTTTCACCACGTCTTACTATCCGTTCGGGTTATACGCTAACTTTGTGGATTATAATCATCATTAGTAAGGCCTAATTTTCTAAGTTGGTCTTTTTGGGTTAAGGGTCCGGTCAATGGTCGTTGGAAGTGAAGAGTCGCGTCAGCGCCAGCCCCCAATTGACGGTAGCTGAAGAAAGCAAT